>CAOJBJ012718162.1:0-11453 GCA_948291685.1 Euphorbia celastroides
AATAGCCAAACAAATAAAATTGAATCATGTAGACAGAGATGCCCAAATTCGATCTGCGAAAGTCCTAATCAAAAAATCATTGTGCTGCAAATTAAATACCATACAAATATCCCACATTCACTGGGTACTATCCAAAGTAAAGTTATTAGCAGAATGCTCCAAACTAGTTCAGTGCCATGCTCCTTATACACATTATAATAAAAATTCTATCCTACATTCGTGTGCACTTGTTTAAATTACAATCAACCGCTACCGTCAAATGTCACAACACACCGACGATCTGATTTGGCTGTTGACTTTCAAAATTAAAGACTCCCTGTGTTCTATAACTCACTTGGCACTAACACAAGTACTGAATTTCAAACTCAGTACAAAGATCCCAACCCACAACAACATCAACAAGAACCAGCCCCATGATGCCGCCAACCATACCTTGCCCAAACTCACCGGTTGACTTTCAGACACAGCAAAAGAGAGGACGATATCAAGGGTCCCGTTTTTGGAGAGCCCATTCCCTCTGAACGATATGTTCTCTATTCTGATTATGCCAGCTGTCACCCGGATAGAGCTCGATGATTGGGCGCCATTTAGCTGTAGAGATGAGCCCTTCATTGGGAACTCTGAAGCAAATGCAGGCGGTGCTGCAATGCCACCCAGCATGTGGCTCGCCTTCTTCATGAATGGATACTTCTTCAAATCTACACCTTCCACAAGTTCAAACAACATCAATTTCACACATACAACGGGTAAGGAAATATAGCACGTGTGGAAAACAACACGTGGAGAAATAACAAAAATTCATCTCGGAGAAAACTTAATCCAGATAGCCAAGTTGATAGGCAAGAAATTTGATTTCTCAAATTCAGCCTCGAACAATAAAGAGATTTATAGTAATATGTTATTATATGATTGAAACATGATGTGATTTTAAATTTACCTGAATCGAATTTCAGCGCTTCTATCTTATGTTGCTTGGACGAAGATGCATCAGTATTATTGTGTGCTTCCACCAGATTTTCAGATGTTATTTTCGGGACTTCCTCATTCGTGCCATCAACATCCTACAGAAAGAAAAAATAAAAATTGTGTGAGACCTTAAAACGTAGATAAAACGAGCTTGAAAACAATTTGGATAAAACTAAAAACCTTTTCTGGCACTGTAACTTGTTCAGAAGGAATAGTTTCAGTTCCCAGAAGCTCAGAAGGATCAAAACTCAGGTTATCATCATTAGCATCAAAGAAATTGAGGTACTCATCAACCATGTCAAAAACAGTGGATTCCCCAGCAGAGTCGGGTTCCACAGGGTTCGAGAGATCACGAGTTTCCAAAAACAATCCTTCACTAAATGGAAGATCATTGCTTGCATCCACAAATGGCTCACCCAGCAGGTAGTCATTGTCCACAGCATCTTCCTTCTTGCTTGTTTCAGCAATATATTCATGTCTTACAGATTTTGCATCAATTTCATAATCCCGAGGGAAAATAAAAAGGTTCTGCTCGTTAGAGAGATCAGAAACATATTGAATTTCCCCTCCATCAATTGTAGGTTTATGATCATCTCCAGTAGAGTTTACATAGTGTTCCACATAATTGCTTGTTTCACCATGGTAGTAATTCACAGGAAAGGCAGTGTTCTCGGATGCAACTCCAACATTATAATTCTGTAAGGAGTCAATAATAAGAGAAAAGATCAGCATCTCGACATGCCAATACTAGTGGCATATACACAGAACCCAAGTTAAGAGGTAACAAATTATCTTTCTTTCCCTTTTCTCTATGACGCACAAGCTAACAAGCAAATAAAGAGAATAAAGACATCCAACAACACATCTTACACACATTTTTAGCCAAAAACTCAATTATATTATTATACTACTTCAATATCTGAAATTTATTTGCTGAAAATAGAGAGCACACCCAACAGTTTGCTGCTGCTGAAAAGTTTTTACTAGGACGTGAGATAAAAAGCTTTCTTAAAAAATTGAAAATTAATCTAATTACATTGAAAAATCTTAGCCTAAATCTTCTCTCTTAGAATGTCCAGAATCCATAGTTCAATTCGAAACATGTTCAACTTCAACCCACAAGACATGAACATTACAACTTCCCATAAGATTGTCAACTGCTATAGTCACATTGCTCTCCACAGAATAAGGTAAACTGAATTAATATCAAACAAATTAAACTATGGTTTAAGTATAGTTACATAAACTGGGATAGAAGAACTAGCATCAATGCAAGTCTAACTTCCATTGCATAAAAACTAAGATGCTAACAACAATTTCTACTCTGCTCAAGGGCCTTCAAATAAGACTATCCATTGCACAAAACCAATAAAGATAAAGAGGGAAACATGATTAATGACATGAATCGGAAAAAATACAAAACCTGATCAAAGTCATCTGTTTCCACATAAGCATCGTCTCCAACAACCACTTCATCAGTCACTACCATCTCTTCACCTGGTAATAGAGCCAACATCTCATCATCATTCCATTCCTCTTCAACAAATGGTGCCCCATATTGCTCTCCATTCTTCGGTCCTGTCCCACTTTTCTGGAAAATCCTACACAGCACAAAGGCATCCTTCCCAACAAGGGATTAACAAACAAAAGTAAGTCATAACTGAAACAATCAACACAACAAGGAAAACGAAAGACACTAGAATAAACCACTTCAAAAAGTCTAAATAATGATGTACGTAAGAAATTCTTATACAAGAAATAAACTATAACACCGTAACCAAATGAGAACATAAACAACTCCAGCGTAGAAAACAACATAAAATGGAAATGTCACTAAATATTAATCATGCGAATCAATTAAAGAATTTCAATTTGGAAGAACAGCAGTTGTAGAAACGAAATCTAATTAGCAGAAAACAACCCTAAATCACAGTTTTAACTTCTAATTTTGCGAATGCATCAAAGACAAAACTAATTACAAATTGATCTCACTTGGAGTATTCCAGCTTTCTCCAAATCCTCGTCAGTAAGGCGATACTCATGCATAACCCAATTGGTGCGCTCACCACGAGGAGCCCGACCAAGATGATAGACAAGGGTCTTTTTCATTCCGACAGTTCGCGAATTCCAGCGAATCGGGCGGTCCTTCCCAGTTGTCTTCCAGTATCCTTTCTCAGTAGCCCGATTAGTCTTGGATCCATTGCCATACTTCTTATCGAGCATACTGAAAAAGTACCACTCCAGATCCCTTGACTTCAACTTCGACTTGTCTAAAAAATAGTTCAAATGAGAAAGCTAAGACATGCAAACACCACCAATTCAACAATTTCCAAACCTCGACTTTTCCAAAAAAAAAACCCAAATGAGAAAATAATTCAATTTCAAATTCAAACGACTGATGTTCAATTACGGCGGAGATCGGTAATTGAGCAAAAACAAGCAACACCGACTAGGACCACCGATTCAACAAAAGCCAAAAGTGAAAACTCGCATAATTGAGCAATAAAATATCAAAATCATGCCATACCTGGAAGATCCCAGGGCTCCGACTTGTAGATGTCAACGACAGCTATGGGATCAAAGCTAAAGGGTTTATTTGTGACCTTTCTCTTAAGGTAATAGCGGATGAGTTCCTCATCAGTAGGGTGGAATCGGAATCCAGGAGCGAGCGAAGCAGAAGACTTATTACCACGGGCCATCAAGGAAACCAAAATTCGGAAAAGAAAGGGGGAATTAAATTAGAAAACAACGACTAGGGTTAGGGTTTATGGAGACGGAAATCAAAGGGTGGGAGATTAATGAGAGGAAGAGAGAGGAGCGAAAGAGGGAGAAGCCATTGAAAAGCGAAATTGGAGAAGGAAAAGTCGGATTTTGATTTATAGCAGAATCGTTTGTGAAGCTGATATTTTCGAGAGGGGAAAGAAGAGGAAGGTGTGGGGGTGGGTAATGCTAAGATCACACACGAGAAAATGGCTTTCAAGCCTACCAAACGTGTCCTAGTAAGACTGTAAAATCAGTTTTATAAAATGATTCAATCGTGTTGACTTGATAAGGCGGTTTAAATTTTTTTCCGCATATTTTGGTGTATTCGAAATAAAGAAACCATTTTTTTCATCGAAGAGATATCATATAAGATTGACATCAAATCAAGTCTTCATCCATAAAAGAACAAATGTTTAACTAATATATAGATTTAATACAAAAAAAATCTCAATTTATTTTGAAAAATCTTTTGTTTTTCCAAACTTTTAATGTGATTTCAGAAGGGTTTTAATTTTTTAAAAGTGATTCAAAGAAGGGTTTTCATGCCATGTGTCAATATCTGGTTAGTTTGACTTTTCAAAACTGTCATTTTTTTTTATTTTTCTCTCTCCAATCAGAAATTGACACGTGGCACAAAGGTCCTTCTTTAATCAACTTTTAAAAAGTTGAGCTCTTCTGTGATCACATTAAAAGTTGGGGGAGACAGAAGGCTTTTTGAGACAAGTTGAGACCTTTCTTTATGCATTAGACCAACTAATATATGTGTAATAAGATTCGTAGATATAAGAACAAAGTAAAATGAATATTCAAAGATAAACTAATAAATTTTTTACAATCTGGAATAAGGAAACCAACAAGAGAATGTAAAGTTAGGTACTTATTCAGCACACTGACAACATGGAGTACATTAATCTCTAGAATCACATGATCAAATTAATTGTTCTTTAGCTAGCTAAGTGTCTTTCTTTAATTCATGGCTTCAGCAATGGAAAGGGTCACCACCTCCACGCAATAAATGAGACCTAGCTGCTACAAATTTTTCTTCCGAGTCTCTTATGATGCAGTCATGGCTGATGGAATTTTCGGAGTTAAATAAACTAGCATCAAAATTGCACTTGAGCCACTTAAAAGAATGACATTTCTGGCCTTGTAGAAACGAAGAGATTGTTGTCTCACAGTGATTAGCAGACTGTCATGTTGCTGAGAAACCCAAGACATGCCTAATAATCTGAGAAGTCACCCGAAACTTATGATTTTAAATATAATTATTTCGTTGGGCTCATAGAGCCCATAAAATGTTAGAAATTTCAGCTAAAGTAGCAGTAGACTTCACCAATATCTGAGTCAACCATTGATTCACGGTTCCAAGAGAGATAGGCCATCCTTTCCCAAAATTTCATCCCAAACTTGGAAAGCAAATGAACAACTTAAAAATGCATGGAAATCATCTTCATAACCATCACCACATAAAAGGATAAAGCAAATCAACATTACATATCTATGCCCAAGACAAACCAAAGATGTCAAGGATTTAGTTGCTATATTCATAAGAAAAATTGAATATTTTAGTGGCACCTTCAAGCTCCAATTTTTTTTAAAACTTTGATTCGTAAAATTAGATGGAAAATTATGCATCGATGCATGATTTAGTAGTACATAATATCAAGACTAGTTTGAAAAAGCACAAGAAATTTGTTCACCACTTTCCTAGCTGATAATAATAAATTAGTGTTGTAAATATCGATTATCAAGTCAGAAAAATGATGATAACTGCAAGTATACAATTGTGATGTAGTTTTAAAAGATATCGATTCTATAGGAAAGGAAGGTGTAAACACATGTTTTTCATTGGTTCGCCCGACCCAATGACGAAATTCTTTTACCGAATTATTCTTAATGATTCTTATGTTACAGGATTCGAGAATTTCTTGAACACTTAAGAAATACCGCTTTTATTGACAAAAATATTTTCTAAAATTTTTAATGGCTCAAAAGCATTTTTTCCCACATGTTTTATCCCTTAAAAATACCCCGAATTTTCTTAGATTTTTTAATAAAAAATTATTATTTTTGGTAAAAATAAATAATAATAATAATAATAATAATAATAATAATAATAATAATAATAATAATAATAAAAGAGAGAAGGATGCCACCGTCACACCACCGTCACCTAATGGGTGACATAGTGTCACTCAAATCTTAGATTGAATTAAATCCAAAGGAGGGGTTTGAGGGACTTTTATAAGGAGATTTGAGAGGGAGATGAGGCTCAACTTTCGATGTGGAATATTTGTTTAGGATGAAATAGCCGGCCAATTATTTTCCCCATAGGCCTCGCCCTAGCGCAAAATAGCCCACGTGTCTATTTTTCCTTCGGGAGGGAAGAGGGGCGCAAACTAGTTGAGCGGTTATTTTGCTCCGAAGGCATCTCACAAACTCCTTTTGGCCTCTTGAATCAAAACCAGATCCATTCATCTAGCGGGTCGGGCCGGGCTTGGTTAGACTTTTATAGAAAACGTCAACCCAAACTCGGCCCAGGCTCATGATTTAAACTTCGGGCTTGAGTCGAGGTCGAGCTTTTTATACAGTTAAACCCAAGTCTAGCAGTCCATGATCCGTCAATAATTTAATTTAATTTTTTATTTTATTGTTAAATAAATTATAAAAAAATAAAATTATATATAAATTTTACATCTAAATACAAAGTTTAGTGAAATTCTTAAAAGTATAGTTAACAATTTAGTTAATTAATATTAAAATAAATATATAAACTATTAAATATAACATAAAAATGTAAAATAAATATATTTTTTATTCGTCGGCTGGGTTCGGGTATTTATATAAATATTAAGCCTTACCAATAGAATTTCAGGCTTTTGCTGGCTCGGGCTCAGGTCGTGCTTTATATTAAAAGAAATACCCAAACCCTCCCATTTTGAGTGGTGTAGAGCCGGGCCGGGAGGGTACTCGAGCCCGTGAACAGGTCTAATCAAAATGGAGCCAATCGCACCTCTTTTAGCCTTAGTATAGACTCTAAACTAAGTTGTTTCATGTCCAATCGTTATAAACCCTAACCATAAAGTTCTATTTCGGCTTCGACCTAGTCTAAAAGTTCTTTACTTTTAGTCTCTCCTTTTTTGTGTGTGACCCATAAGACCCTCGACACCAAGCCAATAAAACTTCATTCAATCGATTTTCTTCCACTATAAAAACACTGACTAATGTGGACTTTATTTAGAGATAACAGTCCGTATCTTTAGACGATCATCAGAGGTCGTGTACTAATATACTATATAAATACTTATTTAAGTATCGTTGAATAACAAATATGCCTAAAACTTATTTGTACATCATACACATTAAAATAAACTGCCCTATTTGCTTTTAAAGCATACAACACATCAACCATGTGGTACATGCTATCGTGAGCTAGTTTTATCGAGACCACTTGAATGCATACATTAACGATGGAAAGCATTAGATTAACCCTCTTTTTAGCCAAATAGCCTACCCATTCACATTTACCCCTAGAAAGCCCCTTTTAGCCTTAACCTATTCTTCATAACCCCCACTTTTAGCCTTCCTTCACTTTGATTCCCTCAAACACCCAAGAGTTTAATAAGAGATTGTGTTACAAAAATAGAATGAGCAATAAAAAATAGAGAATGCAAGCCAAAGTTTAGTAGCTTTATAAGAGACTTTGTATCTCTGATTCCTTGTATTATTGAAAAGCAAAATAGAATAAGTTGAAGAACAAAAGACGATTTTGTTGAAATCTAAAATTTAAGTAGTCTCTTCACAATCTGTCTGTAACAATCTGTTTTGAATACATGATGTGTTACTGGGGAAGCATGTGGGAATGCTGAAATCATGTAAACTCTTGCAAGCTGTTTTGCAATGTGTTTTGTTGTTGGTTGTGGTGTTCTAACAAGAATGTGCTATAGTAATTATGTATCTCTCAAAACTCCTTTCATACTAAAATTCCTTCCTTATCAAACCTTACCCTTACCCTTACGTTACAACCCTATTTTCATGCTTTCTTGATAATGTACATTCATGTATGTGGTGGAGACTAAAAAGACATGCAAACCTATGGTATTAATTGGAAAGAGTGTGATGAGGAGTGAATTTCCTTAAAATATCCACACATCGAGAGTGAGTGATCCTTCATGAGGCCAAGTGATGTTGTAATATTCTTTTAAAATAAGAAGTTTAAGTTCTCCTTCTTTTCATACTAGTTTAGGAAACCAAAATTATCTAGCTTGAATTTTTCTTGCTTTGAGATTTACGATTGACCTTGTTTAGAACTTTCAACTTTCCAAATTGTTAAAGTTACTCATTGTTGTTATGGTAGTATGCTTGAGGACAATCATTGTTTAAGTATGGGAGAATTTGTTTATATAAATGGGCTATGGGCAAAAAAGGTTTGTATATGATAAGTTAATTAATAAAGCAAAAAATAAGCCCCAAAAGTCACCTAACCTTATATAAACCTGAAAAAACCCATGTCAATATTATTAATAAAAAGAAAAAGAAAGAAGTTAAGTGAACTGAAATATACTTCGACCACTTAAGTCATGGAAAATATTGCGACTACAAAAGCTGGGAGCCGAATCCCACAAACAAATAGATGAGACCGACCTTCCAAAACTAGCTAAAATATCAGCTACGCTATTGCCTTCTCTATAAATATGAGAAGGCCTAATGCATCGGGACCTCCTTGAAGTTGTCCCTAATAGCCTCTCGCCCCCCTGAACTTTCAAGTGTGCCTCTCACCCCCCTAAACTCGCAAAAATGTACCTATTAGCCCCCTTCAATTTACAATAATGCACCACTTTTCCCCCTAAATGCCACATGTCGACTTCTAATTGGCTTGACTTTTCAAAAATTTCATTTTTTTCCATCCAACCATAAGTTGACATGTGGAATTCCTATGTTTAAAGGCATTTTTTTTGACAAGTTTAGGGGGGGGATGAGAGGCTCTTATGAACAAATTCAGGGGGGCGAGAGACACACTTGAAATTTCAGGGGGTCCCGATGCATTAGGCCATATGAGAACAACAAAAGTTGATAGTAGAAATCTTCTTTAAGCAAATCGGCCATTCCAAAGCCACCATCCAAGGAACCCGAAGACTCTCCCCTGAGATAATCCCAACAACATACATGGAGTCACATTCTAATCAAATGCTAGAATATCCTCTTTCCACAGCCATATTAATAGCAAAAATAGTTGATTTTAGTTCAGCTAAGAAAGCCGAAAATATCTGAAATGCAAAAGAAGCCATAGCCCGACCCTCATGGTTTCTGAAAAACCCTCCACAGCCTGCCATTCAATTAAAAACAAAAGCATCAGAATTTATTTTTATCCAATTAGGAGAAGGTGGAGTCCAAAAACCAGGAATAATGCGAGGGGCCTTAAACCTTCTAGACTCAAGCTTCAAATTATTAAGGATAGTGCGCTCAACAATTGAATTCCAAACACCCCCAGAAGCATTAACATTGGACTCTCTAATAAGACCTCAAAGTTGCCGCAACTAAAAAGTGTAAAAAGCCAATTATTTACTAAGGTTTTTAGTGTTAAAATACTCTAATTGAATGTTACTTTTGTACCTCTTTTATTGGATTTCACGGGGTATGTTCTTGTTTTTATGCAATTACAGGTTCTTAAGGGACATAGAGGTTAGAATTGTAAAAGTTGGAACATTGCATAAATGTAGAGGAATTTATGTCATTTTATGTTAGAAATGGAGTTAATTTGGTTGTAAATGAATTTTCCAAAGTTTGGGTGAAGTTTGTGAAGATTTATAAGTGTTTTCTCTGAAAAATAACCAACTCACGACCGTGACTTTTGTCACGATCACGACTAGTCAGTAATATTGGGCAGAGGAGAAATTGGCAAGAATCACGACCACGACCTATAATCGTGATCGCGACCTGTGTGACATTCAGAAAATTCTTCAACAGTTTCTTCCGGTTGTAAGTTTGTTTAACCGTCACAATGGTTTCTAGTTGTTAAATATGAATAGATGCTTATCAAGAATGCAGAGCCACATGCCTAAGGATGAAGAAACACAACTTTTCATCTAAGAGACACAACCTTTGTGAAGAGACACAACCATTCATGAAGAGGCATGACTTTTCATCTCTATATAAAGGGAATTTCTCTACAAGATCAGATATAGTTTGCAAGGAGAGAAATCTAGGAGATTAGATTTCATGTATACGAGTTTTAGAGAGAAACTACATTGAGAGTTCTTAAATTTCTAGTCTAAAGGAAGTTTATGAGTGAATAGATTCACATATGATCACTTCATCACTTCTGGAAATTTGTAATTTCTTTGTGAGTGTGTAATTGCAAATCATACAAGGAACGAAATCTTTTGTTCTTCAAATTCGTGCATTTCAAGTTTCACAAGGAAGATAAAGTCCGAAAGGAACTTCTGTAGAATTGATACCAGATTACAAACCGATGTAGGACTTGCTTGGAATTGACAACTCCTTTTGGATAGGAACGTCACCATCCATTGTAAAGAACAAAAAAATTTTAATCTCCCTTTTAACTTGTTTGACATAACTTTGAAACTTGGTTTTTTTTTTCTGCATATACTAGACTTTCACGAAGGTTATAGCATGTCTATGTGTTATAATGTGTTTCCTGTTTGATGGTTTTAAGCGTGATTCCAAATGATCTTGGAGCTCTAACTCTGAAATGTCTAAAAACCCTGGAATTCCCGAAAATTCTAGAAATGCCCTAGAGTTCCCAAAAATTCCAGAAATGTCTGGAACTTAGATTCCATCCAAATGTTTCAAAACCTTGATTTTGAAAAACCGGAAATCTCCCAAAAACCTAATCCCGAAAAATCCTGAAAAACCTGAAAAGACTGTACAAAATTCTCCCGAAAGAGTTTTTTACAGAAAGTCAAAAGTCCTGTACATTTGACGGCTAGTTGACCCTCTAGATGACTGCCACGTGTCGTCTTCTAGAAGGTGTAAACTAGTCGATCGGCTAGATTGCACCTAGTCTAAACATAGGTGTAAACTGGCCGATCGGCTAGTTTCAGCCTATGGTGTAACTAGCCGATCGGCTAGATTGACACCCCGAGATGGCTATAAAAAGGCCTATACTCCCACCGTTCCAAACCACCTCTCAAGTTCCAACACTTGATGACATCTCTTCTAAGTCTTTCTAAAGCTCTATAAGTCGTTCCAAAGCCATTCTAGGCATTCCGATAAAGTCTTTCCCCCGGAAAACTGATTCCAAAGTTGTTGAAAGACCCTAGTACCTGGGAATCGACTGACTTCACATAAAGCCCCACATCTCGGGCAAACCACTATTACGATAGTCGAGGATCCAATCTCGGACCTTCCCTATACCAATTCCTCCAGAAACTCTGCCGAAATTCCCAAAGATTTCATATCCTATACCCTTCTATAGCCTCCTATAGCTTGGGATTGTCCTTCAAATCTCCAATCCTAGTCAGAATTCTGCCGAAGTAAGAGTTCTTGGTTGTTACGTCCAACTTTATTGCATTGATTGATTGCATCATAAAGCACATGTTCGTGATTCTGGATTTCTTTATCATGAACAAGCGCAAGGATACTCTGTAAGTATATCTGAACCATACATTGTTTAAATTACGCAAGGTATATAAAACAAGCCTGTAATAAAATATACCCTAGGTATATACATCAATGTGAGTTATTTTATGGTATATCATTGC
>CAOJBJ012718392.1:0-12333 GCA_948291685.1 Euphorbia celastroides
ATTGATTGATTGTTGGTGTACCTAAATTCATTTTAGGGTTTAATTCCAAGTTGTGTGGTTTTATGCCAAAAGGTTGATTTATTGATTACCTAGCTCCAATTTAAGGTTTCCTTAATTGACCGCTTTAGGTGATGTGAAGAACGGTCATTTTAGACCGGAGATGAATGATATGCAAAGAAAAAGGAGTAGAGATTATACCTTGTTCGCTTTTGAACCGCTCCTCAAATCCAGATTAATTCAATTAAATTTAGTTTAAGTTGAAATTTAATCGGGCTGCAATTCAATATGCAAATTCAAAATAAAGACTCTTAAATTGACAGACAGAAAGCTTCGAAACGATCGAATAAGGACTTAGAGAGAAGAAGGCTAGTGCTCCGAATAGCCGGGGTTCGGAATTTGGTGGCAGAGAGGGACTATTTATAGTCGAAAAGGAGCTGAAGGGGGGATGCAGACGCGCCCTCGGTGCGCGTGCACCGCTGCTCGGTGCACAGGCGCCGCAGCCCGGCGCCCGGTTGCCACCGGCACAGAGGCGCCGGTGGCCGGCGACCGGGTGCCGGAGGGTGGCGCTCGGTCACCACCGGCGCAAACGCGCTGGTGGTCGGTGACCGAGTGCCGGGGGCCGGCGCTCGGTCGCCGCCAGCGCAAAGGCGCCGGAAGTGGCGCGCGAGCGCCGGGGTCCGGTGCATGTGTGCGCGCTGCTTCCGACGCATGTGCGCCGGACCAACATTAGGCTGGATTCGCGTGTTCGGCGCAATTTTTCACGTTTTTCGCGATTTTCGAGAGTTTCGGACCTCCGAAAGTAAATCCGAGATCAGTTCTGTGATCCTCGTTCCGTTGCGGACGTTTTGAGTGGTATATTGGCATGCTTCTGGAGACTTTCACTGGAGCTGCATTATGTTCTTCGATTGCCTTTTTGGAGCCGGAAAATCGAGTATTCACAAGATCAGCTCAAGAGATATTATGCATAATGTATATATCTTTGCTAATAAAAAAATAAAAAAGAAAAGAAATAAAGAATCCCGCTAAGTCGAAAACCCGAAAGGGCGGCTCAGTCAAAAATGGGTAAAAGCTCACTAAAACTGAAAACCTGAAAAGGCGGTTAGGCAAAAAAGTTAGAGCTAAAGGTAATTCTTGGTTTGTAAGAGAATTTAAAGCTTATGTTGTTCATCACATGTTAAGCTTAGCTGAGATCAGTCAGAATCTTCAAAATTCACACATCCGAACATCCCAAACACTCATAAAAAAAAACTCTTAGCCGAACAACCATTTATTCATTTCTTTGAGACTCAATAATCTAGACAATTCTCAAAAGTTTCAAAAAGGAAACGAAATCGATACCTACATCCATAAAAGGCCAAAACTCCTACCAAAGCTAAACTCAAATGACCCTCTTCCTTCTAGGGGAACTTTCCCTCTCCGACAAAGCCTCCTCCACCTCACCGGTTCCAAAAGCCACTTCTGGATCTATCACCTTCATAATTTGTACCTCTCCCACATTTCTTTCCCATCCTTCAACCTGCCTTAGCAAAGCTATCATCCTCGGCCGCTCAACTGGCCATATCTCATCCTCAGCCAGCGATGATACTCTGGCAAAGTCTGCACAAAGTCGGGTCTGGAATGGGACGCATTAAGCGATGATCCCTAGCCCAAGCAATCAGGACAACCTTGACGACCCCTACAGTGATGGGAGCATCGAAATAGACTCCATCAAGGAAAGGAACGGTTTGGTCAACACCCATCTGTCTCTGAACACGAGTAGCACTATACCACGTACTGTGGGTAAATCCCAGCAAGTATACGCGGGTATGTCCACGACTTGACGGGAAGATGCCGCTCATTTGGTACTAGGAAACGTACCACAAAATATCATCAGAACCTAGCTGCGGCAGCCATAAAGTCCAAGCATCTACAGGTCCCATAGTGATGCAGGACCTTCGCATCCGATACTGCGAAGGGTTGTAACTATTTCCAAAAGGAGGAGCCACCACCTTCAAAGGTCCTTCAGCCAAGTCTGTTAATTGATCTTTTCGATTAGCACATTGAAAGAAGAAGAAGAAGAGAATTTGAAAAAAAAAACCTGCAAAATAATTGGAGTGACCGTCCACTCTTCAAAGCCCAAAGTTGCTCGGTCTAGACTCCGGATTTTCTCTGCCACCACAAGCCCTCCAATGCAATGTCCTGTCTCCATTTGATTAATCAGGGGACAAAGTGAAAAATCACCAAACCCGGGATCACTATTGAAGAGGAATACAACTGCCAGTCAAAACACTAGAGCTCTCCGACGATAAAAGCATTTGTTCCGGTTTATCTAACTCTATTTCAAAGAACTCGTCAATAAGATGGAGAAGCACGACCTTCTTCTTATCCACAATCATCTCTTTGGCTTTAGGATAAGAAAAGCCAAACAAGTCTGCAAAGCAGCGAAGGTTGCCTACTCGGAGCTCATTGCGAACGAGTGGACCATTAGGATCACACCCGATAATTGCACAAAATTCCTCAAAAAGAGGACATATCTCTGACCTGTCAGCTCCAAAACGAAAGACGTGGGCTTCAGGATCCCATAGTCGAGCACAAGGGCGGAGGAAGTCATAGTCAGCAGCAACTCCCCTAAGTGTGATAATGGGGGCAAAGCCATATCATCCTAGATTGATCTTTTTGATCTTGAGAAGGTTTGTTGTCCACAAGTGCATGCAGTGATTGAAAGAATGATTCATAATGACAGAAGAATCAGAAAATGTGTGAATAAGCATACAAACCAAAAATCATGAAAGTCATTTCATAAGCATACATAATGCATGTTTATATAAAAATCTCAAAATGCAGGTCCTTTTACCCTCACCAAAAAATCTCAATTCAGAGGTCCATTTGGTCATGTGAATCATTTTCACAGGCCCAAATGGAGGGGCAACTGTGAATACTCGATTTTTTAGCTTGAAAGTTTAATCAAAGGACACAGTGCAGCTCTGGTAAAAGTCTCTAGAAGCATGCCAACATACCACCCAAAACGTCCGCAACGGAACGAGGATCGCAGAACTGATCTTGGATTTATTTTCGGATGTCCGAAACTCCCGAAAATCGCGAAAAACACGAAGAATTGCACCGAACAAAAGTGTCCAGCAAGCCGCGAGTGCGCCGTCAAACGACACACATGCACCGACCACCGGCGTGCGCGTGCCGTGAAGCCTATTTTCCCGCCTTCACATAAATAGGCCCCTCACCCTCAGTAATCTGGATCCTAGCTATTCGGAGCATTAGCCTCTTCTCTCTAAGTCCTTATTCGATCTTTCCGAAGCTTTCTGTCTATCAATTAGAGTCTTAATTTTGAATTGCATTTGAATTGCTGCCCGATTAAATTTTAACTTAAACTAAAATTTAACTGAATTAATCTGGATTTGAGGAGCGGTTCCAAGGCGAACAAGGTATAATTCTCTATTCCCTCTTCTTTGCATTCACTTCATCTCCAGTCTAAAATGGCCATTCTCATTAATATCACCTAAAGCGGTCAATTAAGGAAACCTTAAATTGGAGCTAGGTAATCAATCAATCTTTTCGGCATAAAGTCGCTCAACATGGAATTAAATCCTAAAATGGATTTAGGTAAAGTCACAATTAATCAATTGTTGACATAAAGTCATTCCACTTCAACTAAACCCTAAAATGAATTTAGGTGCACTCATCATACATAATCACACTGCATTAAAGCCTTCAAAAGAAGTATCTAGACTTAAAGTCTATAAACTAATTTGGTAAAATAAACCCAACTCGACTAAAACACATTCATGCATAAAGCATCTTTTGCCTTTCAATAGGCACTCTCCCGAACTACATTGACTTTGATTTTCCTATTCAATATGGGATATGTAGGCCAATCCATAATTAATTACGGGTTTCAAGTCAAATAACGAAAAAACATCTTTTCACCTGCATTTCATATAGTCCAACACGCAAATCATGACATGTTCCCCGAACCCATTCTGGTTTAGTTTTTAGGATTTTCTTAATTGACCTGTAAAAATTTAATTAAGTGGCGACTCCATAAAACCAGGCTTCACTAGAGGCCTAACTCGGTACAATATCGGTGGGCATTTTCCCGCGCCGCTCACACATATATACAAAATTAATAAGTTTGAGATACACATTGTACAATTATACATAGAACAATGTCAAATTTGTTTATAGTGTTCCCAAAATGATTATATGTTTAAATTTTAAATATGTTTTTATGCGGCTATTGCATTATTTCACAATAGATATTTTAACCAAAGTTTACTAAATTTGCAATTAAGTATTAAATAACATATATATGAAACATGATCTAAAAATATTACATATAGGTTAATTGATATAAATGTTGTATTCAAGGTATAACGAAGATATAGATACAAACCATAACTGCAACCTAACCCTAACTCTAGCCTATAAATGTTTTCGACTCTGCCACTACTGAAGTTGATACCCTAGAAGACTTTAGGGATTATATTCCAACACAAAAAATACCAGTTAATTCTGATGAACTGCTACAGCCAGTATGAAGTTACCAACAAAATTCCTTGACATTAATACTTGTAATTGTCCAACTTGATAGTGTATTGTATATGCCATGAATTTTAGCTTATTTTGCTTTGTACTTGTTTTATTGTTGCACATTCTGCTTTGTATTCTAGCATAACTGATATTTCTTACGAAATTTTCTGTGTAATAGTAATTATAATCTGACTTGTTCATTATTTTTTCTGTCGCAGGAACAGATCAAACCGGCAAAATGTATCCCACTCTATTTCATGATGGGAAGTTCTTACCTGATTCATATGTCGAAGGGCAGCAAACTTAAGTTGACGATATCCCGAAAGATTTGGATTCTCAGATTTGGCTGAGTACATAAAAACAACTCTAGGATACACAGAAATCGGTGGGGTTTATGTGAAGCAAAACACTAAAGGATGGAAGTTAGTGAGAGACGATCAAGATGTGCAATCCTTTGTTGCTGGATTTGACGAGGATGCATACTTGGAGTTCTACATTGACAATGTTTTTGACAAATCAATTGAACCGTTGAAGGAAATGCAGCCCCATGTGGTGATGCGACCCAGGGCAGATTTTGTTGAAGGTAAGATGTTACTGGTTGTCAACTTAAGTAAATTTTTAAGTGTGCATTAAGTTGTGGTTTTATTTATTACTTTATACATGTAGGTAAAAAACTGCAGCCAAAGTGCAGGTATGTCACACTAAGAACCATGAAGAAAGAAGAAAAGCAGAAGACTCAGATGACAAGCGGTGCTAAGGTCTAGCGGAAGTTATCGGTGGAGAAAAGTGTTGGTGCTGAGAAGGAAAAACCTGAAAAAAGAGTTCAAATGGAGTCGTATGAAAAGGTGCGAGATAGGAACATTGAAGGTAATAAAGACCGCCTTGCAGCCCTCAATTTGCCCACATTGGCTGCTGGACTGACTTTGTAGAAAAAAGGGAATCGAAGAGGGGAAGACAATGTTGCAGAGGGCAGTGATGACTACTGTCCCATGAATGATAATGATGAAGAGCACTCCGATGCACTCTCTACGGTATTAAAAATTTATATGTCTTAGCAATTTATTGGATATTTTTGCATAAGTTAAGAATACTTGTTTAACATCTTCATTGTTAATTAGAGAACCAAATCAGTTACATCCAAGAAGGCTCGAGGTGGTAAATGAGCAACTCAATCAAAAAGTCAAGTTACAAGAGGTTCACTTCTTCTGTATTAGGTGGCAGCTGGGAAAAGTACCCCCCCTTCTAGTCCAGCCTGCAACACACGTACAGAACGTCGAAGGGTTGAAATGGAGGGGTCAACTTCTGTAACTTTACCATCAAATCCAACCGCTACGGGACCAACTGTCAGTACATCTGCAAAGGTATTCATATATTTAAGTCAAAAGATAGTCAATTGACATTTACACTATTGTTTATTTTTGCTTGTTATTGTTGATTAATTTGAAAATATGTAGGCAAAGGATAAGAAAGTACTTGCACCTTCAAGTCCAGTTGCCAATACAAGGCTACATAGGCGAAAGAATGATAAGGTCAGTTCAAGGACACAAGAAGAACAAGAGCAGAATGTCAATGAACCTGCAGCTGAAAATGAGGTTCAAGAAATCGAGGAACCAACAAGTTAAGCTATATCACAAATTTACTTGTATAGTTGCCAGTTTCTGATATGCACATCTAACATAGTTGTTTGTCGCATATGCAACTATAGAAGTTGTTCAACGGAGAAAGAGAGGAAAGACAAAGATGGTTGAAGTGCATGCTAGGAAAGGCGCGTAAAAGAAGAAAATCAGTTTGAATGACAAATTTCAGCCAAGTTTTTATGACCGAAAAGATCATGCAGAATTTAGCTTGCTTTTAGGAAACCTTGCAAGAGAGTAGTGTCTCCTAGGTATGTGAGTTGGCACAAAGTTCCGAAAAAAAACATGTTGTGGGAGTTTGTTAAGGTAAGAATATTTTATTTTATGTAATGAAATCTTAAAGTTATGGAATTTTTGTTTAACTATTTCATGTTATGTGTAGGAAAAATACATTATTGCTGAAGAAGGTAAGCCTTAGGTTTTAAGGGCAATGCGAGATGCTTGGAAGGTGTACAAGTGTCGTATCAAGAAATCCCACTACAATGCCTTTACAAATAATAAAGACCAAATGAAGCACAAGCCGAATGACATTCCAATGGAAGTGTTTAAGAAACTGTTGAAATATTGGGGGGACGAAAAAGTGAAGGTAAACTAGCAACCTTCACATTGTACAATTTTATTAAGTTTTTGTGCCTCTATTTAACTTAGTGTTAACTGATTGAAAGGGAATCGCTGTACGGAATGCTGCAAATCGAAGAAAGATTTCTGACACACACAGAGCAGGCCCACGAAGTTTTGCCAAGATAAGAAAAGAAATGGTAAGTTGGCTTACATATCAATTTCAACATTTTATTCCCTGTATTGAGAGCTAAATCTACATTTTGTCCTTGCAGTCAGGAAGTGGAGATGGACACGAACCTTCTCTAGCTGAAATGTTTATTGAGACTCACAGGCACAAGGCGGGGAAGACGGATAAGACCAAAACGTATGTCATGAATTGCAGAATTTTAAGTTCTATTACTTATTTGAATATATCTAATGAACCTTACATTGAGTTCAAAGTAACTAGTAGACTCCTTTACATTGAGTTCAAAGTAATCTCGTGATTTCAATTTGATGCTGGATTTATGAACTGTATTTTGCATTTTATTTGATGCTGGAATTATGAACTGTAGTTATGAACTTTTCAGCTATAGAAGGCTAGGAAGCACGAAAACGGAAACCGACACGAAACAGAAACGAAAACTGACACTGGAAAACGCCATTTCTTAAAGAAAATAGGCTAGGAAACTAGGAAGAAACGTGTCAAGTTTCAGTTTCCGACATCGATATGAAACGCGGAAACGACAGTGTTTAGGAGTTTCCATGCTTCCTAGATAGAAGGTTCCTGTAGTTGTGATGCTGGATTTATGAACTGTCAATTTTGTGTTGTTTTTTTAGTTATGAATGGCAAGTTGACAATGTTCTCTTCATTGTACTTTGTTTTAAGGTATGCTGATTTCGTACAGTTGACATGTGTGTTGCACTTGCCTTTGGTTGATTGTGTTTTTGCCTTGCCTCTGGTTTTCTCCATTTTGTCCTTGTATTTGATCTTCTGTAGTTTGCTGTAGTTTTGGCCCTATTTTTTCAGTTCACAATGTTGTGTTCAGCTGCTGAATTTCTTTGTTTAAGGTGTGATGACTTTGTAGGTTTTTGCTTTTTATTGGCTGAGTTCACAGTGTTCTATTCAGTTGCTGAATTGCTATAGTTTTAGCCCTATTTTTTGCTTCATAGTGTTCTATTCAGTTGCTGAATTGCTTTGTTTAAGGTGTGATGAGTTCGTAGTTTTCTATTTTTTGTTGGCTGAGTTCACAGTGTTCTATTCAGTTAATGAATTGCTGTAGTTTTGGCCCTGTGTATCAGTTCACAATGTTCTATTCAGTTGCTGAATTGCTTGGTTGTCTGTAGTTTCGGTCCTGTCTTTGAGTTCACTTTGTTCTCTTAAGTTGCTAAAGTGCTTACTTTTTTAAGGTTGTCTTTAGTTTTTTGTTGGCTGAATTGCCTTTCATTATTCATGTACAGTCCACTTTGAAAGAGATGTGCTCATATGGTGCAACAAGTGAGAGTGTTGAGCAATTGATGATTGGAGATGCACCCCATGGACTGTCTTGGTTAGTTGGCAGGCTTGCAGTCCCGAAGAAAGTGAGCAAATGGTCTATTGCTTCTGAAAGTGGGCAAAGTGTTGATGTGGATGAACTGACTGCTAAAATCAAAGAGAAATTGCAGCTGGAAATAGAGGAGGTAGTGAAACAGCAAGTTAAAGGAAACTTGGCTGTCATGGTCAAAAAGATTGCTAAAGATAATCCAACTCTTTCTCTTAACTTTGATGCCCTTGGGATTTCTGATGACCCTGTTGCACCGCAGGAGTAGGGTTTTATGATGTGTTGATATATTTCCTTTTGCGTATTTTGGAGATGAAACTATATACTCTCCTTGGATTAGTATGACAATTAGTATTATGTATGAACTTCTTTTGGATGGTTAGGTACTTTGGGTGGCAGGATATTGTATGCACATCTTTTGGATGATATTTAAGTATTATTATTACTATTATCATCATTATTATTGTATTTGCATTTGGTATTGTAGGGGTGTAATTAAATTTACGTTTTGTTGTTACTTCAATGAGCTGCAAAAAGGGCTACAAAATACATTGTCATAATGTTACTGGAAAAGTTACAATTTCACAAAAAAGAGTTGCAAGTCATCCTAAAAAAGTTGTAGTTGGTCGTTGAATATGTAAACAATTACATAGAAACGCAACTCTAAATGTTAAAGAGTAACTATAGTTACCCAAAGAGTTGCAATTAACAGGAAAATTTTGTAAGATTTTTACGCTTTAAGCTTTAAGCAACTTCACTATGAAGTTGCATTAGGTCATCCAATGGTTGCTATATTAATTTATAGCAACTCCTAGTAAGCGTTGCTAGAAACCGGGTAAAAGGGTTGCCTATATGACCTTTTGCCAGGGAGAAACTCTACTCTCTTTTTTTCCAAAAAGGGGTTGCCTTATCTTCTGTAGAAACTACTTTAGCATTTTAAGTAACTTTTACGAGGGTTGCTACAGACCATATATGGTGTAGGGAAAACTAATTGTAGTGCATTCTTTAAAATGTTAATTATTGCATTAAAGTCTTTAAAGTCTAAATACGTTCATGTATTTCAAATAATAAATTTAGATCTGATTTTTTTACTCAATTGAGCTAATTAATGGCGGATTGATTTTTCTAACATTTCACTATATATATATATATATATATATATATATATATATATATATATATATATATATATATAAACTAGCCAATGAACTAACAATATATTACGGTGAATGTTCATTAGTCATATATTCCTTTTAAGTTTATTCATTCTGTAAAAAGAAAAACTAATTCAAATCATCAATCAGTTGCATATTGAGAATAATATATGATTGACCAAATTTTCCTTACCCAACTTCATTTCTTAAAATAACTCGATAGTGTATGTACATAGTATACATGCACACAAATACATTTGTCGTAGAATAAAACTTGTATTATCATGATGGTAACTGATGCGGATAAGGGGGAAGGTTTTGACCTTAAACCAACAAAGAATATTCGCAACCTAAACTTGCCGGAAAACAGAGTTTTTCTAAGTATTCTCAAACCGCACTTGAAGGTTATGAAACCGGATAAAGAGAGAGAAATCTCTGAAATTCAGTTGTATTCATTGATAAAAGTTAGGTTACAAGAGGAAGAAAGGGTATTTATGCCCAAACAACAAAATAACTATCTAATAAGAAAATGCCATGTAGCAACTAATAAGACATAACATCAAAATCATCAAGATCTCATGGGATCCCGGTCCCCTAGCTGCTCATTCGGTCAACAACCCTATTCTGATTGGTCGCTATCATAAGACTGACTTGTCGCTGTCCTAGGACTGGCGTGTCAGTCTGTCTGTCAGGCCGCAGTTGACTGGGCGCAGGTTAGGTCTGGAACTAGGATGTGATCCGGAGTTCGCATGTCCTCATCAGCCACACTTGTCATTTACTTAACTCGGCGATAATTACCTGCTTAGTGGTGAATTATCAGATGCTCTTCATTCTTTTGTCGCTATTTTGCTCCCTCTTGCTTCGTTGATGTTTCCTCATTGATTATACTATAGCATATGAACATATTAATACTGGTGTGGCATTGCTAAGTATTGTCAATCAGTTAACGGAACTAAAAAACATCATAAGCTCTAGATTGAACTTGTTTAGGATATAATATTGACAAACCTCAACAATTGAAAATCATATTTTTTTTAGGGAAAACTTTAAAAAGTTCCAAATGATTTCGGCCTTTTTATAAAATAGAGATTAAGAATTTTTTTCTCAAGTGAAGTATGAAGTTTCGAAAATTTGCAAAAATAGAATTTTCAATATCAAATGTGTAAAAGAAAGTGGATAATCTTTGTCATTATTTATCCGAATCTTCGTTAAGTGGTTAATAAAAATGTAATGCAAATCATTGATAAATTTTACAATTTATATATTTATAAAAATAGAGAAATTTTAAATTACTATTTTACCCTTACAATAAAAAATGATGCTAAAAATGTTTTAATTAAATAAAGTCAAACTTATAATTATCCTTTAAATATGTGCGTCAATAACACATATCTAAATCTAGCTTTAGAAATTTGATTTGATTATAAATGATTTATTTGTGCATACCGCACGGGAACTATACTAGTTTTTTTGCAAAGTGTAATTATTTTTTTAATTAAATTATATATCAGCCTTTAAAAAATGATAAAAGAAAATAAAAAGAAAAATCTAAAAATTACTCAAATCATGCGTATAATTTACAAATAGTAAAATTAAAATATTAGGATGTTCAATTGTTTCATATAGTCAATGTAAAACTGCTTTTATGTGGTAGATACCTCATTTTGCAAATATTTTGAGATCACAAAACCTGTTTTACAAGAAAATATTCGTCAATTTTCATTTTACAAAAGGCCAAAATTATATGGAACTTTTTTTAAGTTTTTCATTATTTCTAATAGTATCTTGGTCGCACCACTTCATAAGATAAAGAAAATTTAATAACCTTGTATGAAAACTCATTAAGAGGATGTCAGAAATAACTCGTCCAAATGTGAAGGAATCGATTGGGTTGAAAGATTCGATCCTATTTAACTAATTGGACTTTGCTGGAAAATACATAAGCTTTGAGTTCTATTTGTAAATATTAGTTCTTAGACGAATGTACTTATATTCCTCAAAGTACCTAATGAACATTTTCTCTTCTGTAAGGTGAAAAATATAATTTCTACCGCTTGTTGATCTATCATGAATTTTTTTACGTAAGAACGTTTTTTGGCATACCATCTTTGATCTTGCCACAATCGTGGAAATCGATTGAAGTCCGATGAAGAGCAATCAATCTCAACATGGCATATGATTATAAAGTTCTTTAACCTTCTGACATCCAAAGAAAGTAATGCGCGATATGGGTCAATTTATCCAATTTATGTTTATTTTAAATATTATATGACTCTGATTCTGTAACTTATTTTTCATTTAGCTCAATTCAGTTCAGACTTAATAAGTTTTAGTTCTGTTCAGATTTATTAAGTTTTCATTCAATTTAAATAAATTTTTAATAAGAAAAAATCTTATTAAATTTCAATTCAGATATAAATTTAACTTTTATTAAGTTTCATTAAGTTTACTTTAAATTTTGGTTAATAAGTTTCATTCTAATACCATTAAATTTCAGTCTCATTCAATTCAATTCAATTCAGCGTAAAAGAACTGACCTCATAATAATACGTATGGTTTATTTTTTATTTTTATTTTTTTTATAACAGGGTTTACTTTATTTTGATTTAGCTAGAAAGGATGAGAATATGGATACTCTTACATTACAACTGTAATTTAGACAGAATCAGGGACACTGTTGTTGCCAGATAAGAATATAAGACACACAAAACTGAGACTTGTCTTGTGGCTGAGATGCGAGAATCCTAATTTTTGTGGCCACAATCGCCAAACCCACCCTGCAACAATAATTTGAAATTCGAAGGATCAATTGTTAATCTAATGATAACAAATGAGTTCCATCTCTCTGAATTCTTTCTGTCTTCCTCCTTCATCCTCCTCTTCTTCATGTTGTTCTTCTAATCTACCCTTTTCCCGAAAATTAGCATCCACTAATTACTG
>CAOJBJ012718689.1:0-11412 GCA_948291685.1 Euphorbia celastroides
AGAAAGAAGAAAAAGTGACCATTTTTGTAGTACTATTTAGGTAAAGAATACGTAAAAGTGATAGGATAAGGATATATATGAAAGTTTTATAGTTCTTTCTTACCTGTAAATATTAAAACTAAAACTTACTAAAATTTCATAACAATTAGAATATATGATGTTATCAAAATTTTATAGTATTTGAAAAAATATTCTAACAATCGAGCATGTTCACGAACTTTTAAGTTGAACCTTAAAAAGCTCTATTTGTCTCAATAACATCTTGATCCATTCTTGAACTCGAGTCAAATTTTATCGCACCGGGCTTTGATTGAGCTGATCTTGAACTGCTAGGCTCGGTTGCAACCCGAGTATCGAGACATGTTTGCGGGCCTTCTTAACAAAGGACTAGTGCTTGATTTTGGGCTTTTTTGGCCCAGATTCATGTGAGAAGACGAAGCCCATTAACCTAAAATATCTGTCCTGTTAAGAAACTATGGCTATGGTTGATGGGCCTGTAACAATATCATCCAACTCCATTTCACTTTACCAATTCGTTATCTTTACTTCTGCTAATACTCTCTGTGTGGTTCCCTCTTTCCAAATTCTAAACCTTAGCTTCCAGTTTCATTCGAAACCCTGTAAAGTTTCCATCTTTCCCTTCCAGAAACTGAGTTTTTAACTTGTGTTTATTGCCCAAGGAGAGAAAATTTGGCAATGGAATTGAAATGGGTGGTTGCTATTTGAGATAATTTGTGGTGGGTTTTAGCTGAATGAGCTCCAATCAATGCCTTTATTAGGTATCCTTTTCCCCATTTTACTTGTTCAATTTCTGTGGGTTATTGCTTAATTTGGTAATTTTGATGAATCAAAATGTGCTCACTTCTGTTTTGGAGCTGTAACAAGCTGGAACTTTTTTACCTGTTGCATTGTGTGTATTGGATTTTCAGCAACTTTGTTTGAATTGATTCCATAATCTGTATAAAATTTACGAATTTTGTGTAGAAAATGAAGCGAATATGAATCAGATTAGTTTGCTAATTTTTGCAGATATTGCTACGGCTCAAGCTTCCTTGCAAAATCACTTGAGTCCATTAAGGGCTCAATCCCTTATCCATTACAAAATTTTCTCAACCCCCGTTTCCTTTGGTGATAAAAAGAGACCTTTATCTATCTGGAAATCGTTCCATTTCCCGAAAAAGCCGAATGCCTGTGAAAGGACTAAACTTCAGATAAAATCCGTTGCAACTCTCGAACCAAAGACTTCAGTTAAGAAGCAAAACAAGAACAAGAAAAATGCACAACTGGAAGTCAATTCAGAAGTCTCGACTTTTAATTCTGAGACATCAGATGTGGACGAGAAAGAAAAGCTGAGGCGAAATAGGATTTCTAAGGCCAATAAAGGAAACACACCATGGAACAAAGGAAGAAAACACAGTCCTGGTTAGTATTAGACTATTGGTTGTGTTGTTTGTAAGCTTTGTCTTTGTTTTCTGTGTTTTCGATGATGTATTGTGTTCGGTTTGCAGAAACTCTGCAGAAGATTCGAGAAAGAACAAAGCTTGCAATGCAGAATCCTAAGGTGATGTCATGTAAGAATAAGTTTTACATATATTAGGCCAATTTTTTCTAAGGAAAGCTATATAAGTTTCATGATTCACTAGAAACCCGGTTAATGTAAATTAGAGAGTAGATTTTATTGATTATTTTTATCCGGTAACCAAAGAACAAACAAGCTTGAATTGGAGAAAAATTAGTCATTTCCATTGTTTATCTGAACTTCGAGCGAAATTAGTCATTTTCGTTGCAATTTTATGTTATGCAGATAAGAGAGAAGTTGGCCAACCTCGGGCATTCTCAAAGGCGAGTCCTTTCAAAATTCAAAATTTCCCTTAAATTTCTGTAATTACAATTCTGATATCGAAATTTCTGATCCTTGGAATGAAAAATTTGTATTACTTCTCTAACAGTGAGGAGACAAAATCGAAAATTGCGGTTGGAGTTCGAATGAAATGGCAAAAACGCCGGGAAAAGATAATGGTGCAGGAAAGTTGTTATTTTGAGTGGCAGAATCTGATTGCAGAGACCTCGAGAAAAGGCTATGCTGGAGAGGAAGAAATGCAGTGGGATTCATACGAAGCCTTGAAACAAAAACTCGAGGGTGAATGGGTTGAAAGTATCGAGCATAGGAAAACAATGCCAAGGCCAAAAGGTAGCAAGAGAGCACCAAAATCACCCGAGCAAAGGCGAAAAATTGCAGAAGCCATTGCTGCTAAATGGGCCGATCCTGTAAGTTGTAATTGAAGTTCGTCTTGTTTTTGAATATTTTTGGTTGAATACATCGTAAGCCCCCTGAATTTGGTACAAATAGCTTAATGTCCCCTTGAACTTAAAAAAAAAGGGTCGTCTCAACCCTCTCAACTTCAAAAAATTGCACCGGCTTGCCCGATATGCCATGTGTCAGCTTTTAATTGGCTTGACTTTTTAAAGATGCCGTTTTTCTCTCTCCAGTTGAGATTTTGACCAGTGATATTGAGGGATAAACTAATGCATTTTTTAAAGTTGAACGGGGCAAACTGGTACACTTTTGCAAGTTTGAGGGTGTTGAGGGGACTTTTTTGAAGATTAAGGGGGCAGTGGGCTTTTTGTGCAAAGTTCTAGGGGTTAATTATGTATTTGGCCTATTTTTTTTTTCGAGACAGTAAATTCTGAAACTGAGAAATTTGAAACTAGGAATACCGAGAAAGAGTCTGTTCTGCACTTTCTAAGTATCATGGGACACAAGTTGGAGCTGAAAGGAAGCCAAGGCGAAAACCGAGTTCTCAACGGAGGAAACAGGATCCAACAAAGAGAAGCAGTGATAAGAATAACTTGACCGGAAATGTTGCTGCAAACCCGGTTCAACAAGTTCGGTTGAGAAGTAAAGCACCGGTTTATAAAGATCCCATGGTGAAAACCAAATTGCAGATGATAAAAAACATCAGAGCACGAAGAGCTGCTACAGAAACCAAGAAAACCGAAGCAATCGAAAGAGCGAGGTTGGTAAATCAAACATAAAAAAACCCGGGTTGAGAAATGGATAAAATCTGCTCACAATTGTTGCATAGTGCAGGTTGTTAATAGCTGAAGCAGAGAAGGCAGCTGAGGCTCTTGAATTAGCTGCAACCAAGAGCCCGATTGCTCGAGCCTCCCTGGTAGAAACCCGAAAGCTAATAGCCGAAGCGGTTCAATTGCTCGAATCAACAGACCCTCTAGCCCCAAACGAGAAGGAGATTGAGTTGAGCAATGAAAGTGGTACTGAAACCGAGCCAAACGAACCAAATGGGACCGAGATTTTAGCATCAAGTGACAATAAAGATCTCAACTTTACAAACTTGTCGGTATTGAAGGGTGAGAACGGTCTAGTCCCGTCGAGTTCCAATGGATATAGTTCGCCTGCAATGCAATCGGGTTTTCCTAAAGAATGTGAACAGTTGGAACTAAACATAAATGGAACTCGGGTTCGACAACTGAAAGAAGAGTCGCCTTGTGAACCGATTGCTGTAACCAAGAAATGGGTTCGGGGGAGACTTGTTGAAGTGACAACCGAGGGAGATTAAAGGCAACTTAGAAACCTTTAGAATCGCAGTTGATTTTTGTTGTATACAATGAAATCGAAGCATTTTCGGGTAGTATTATTGATGATCTGTTGGTCATAATGAACATAAATTTTGCTAATTGTTGTTTTGGATTTTGTGTTGTGTAAATAAATAGGTTGTTGGATTCATCTTTCCTCTTGTTCCCAACGAGAATAACTGCCAAACTGGGAAAAATGCCTGTTTCGTCCTTCAATTTTGACACTTGCAGCAATCTCCTCTCTTATTTTACCCTTGCAGCTGAAAATCAATGCCGCTAATGTGTTCGATGAAATGCCCCAAAGAACCAATTAACAAATTCAACCATCTAAATCACAAATTCCGCACAAAGATTGAAACTTTACACGATGAAAAAAGGAATCATATTTTTTAGGAAAAACAACCAAATACGAATTGGGTCGAAAAGTTGCCTAACAAATCTCAGATCTGGATACTTGAAATGCACGAAACCCGACCCGCCAAATCATAGTACGGCGTCGTTTTCATCCATCAACCGACGATTTCTTGTTCAAGAACTCAGATTTCTTCCCCCCCACTTCTCCAATTTCCGCCATTGTTTACCCTCAGAGCTTTTTTCTCTCTCCAAGACTCAATTCGAACTCTCAGTAAACAACCCATTTCGTAATCCCCACAATGGGCAGAGATTCATCCGACGAAGAAGACGATCGAGAGGTGCTAATCGAGCGAAACGACAGAAAACCCACTCAAAACGACAACCACCGCATTCCAATCCCTAATTCTCCCCCTTCCTCCTTCCACATTGAAGACTTCCCCCCCGCCGGCTGCGGCCCAATACGGCGGCGTTTCTTCCGCAGCCTCAACAAGAGGTACTACTGGTACTTGCTCGCCATTTTTCTCCCCCTTGTAATCGTTGTCCTTTACTTCTCCATTGATGTACGGAACCTCTTTTCCTCCGGGTTTTCGAGTTTGAGAATCGATTCGGCTTCTGATCGGATGAGAGAAGCTGAATTGGAAGCTCTCTACTTGCTTGGTCAGCAGCAGATTTCTCTTGTGTCTCTGTTTAATCAGTCGAATTCGATTTCAAATTCCAGTCTTGATTTCAGATCTGAGATTCTTAAGCAGATTTCGTTGAATAACCAAATTCAAAAGGCTTTATTGTCCCCTCATAAGATTAGTAATGCCAATGTATCTGATGAATCCAATGGGGTTTTCGGGGGTTTCGGGTATGATAGGTGTAAGAAAGTTCAGTTGAATTTAGAAAACAGGAAGACAATTGAGTGGAAACCTAGATCAGACAAGTTCTTGTTCCCCATTTGCTTATCAGGGCAAATGAGCAATCATTTGATCTGCTTAGAGAAGCATATGTTCTTCGCGGCGTTACTGAATCGAGTTATGGTGATGCCAAGTTCGAAATTCGATTTCCCTTACTATAAGGTGTTGGACATTGAGCATATAAACGAGTGCTTGGGGAGGAAAGTGGTGATCACGTTCGAGGAATTCACGCAATTGAGGAAAAACCATGTCCATATCGATAAGTTCATATGCTATTTCTCGGCTCCCGATCCTTGTTACATGGATGAAGAGCATGCTAAGAGGTTGAAGGCATTGGGGGTTTCGATGGGGAAATTGGAGTCGCCTTGGAAGGAGGATACTAAGAAACCGAGCCAAAGGACGGTTCAGGATGTGCTGGATAAGTTTTCGAGTAATGAGGATGTAATTGCTGTTGGAGATTTGTTTTATGCTGATGTTGATAAAGACTGGATTATGCAGCCTGGTGGCCCTCTTGCTCACAAGTGTAAGGCTGTGATTGAACCGAGTCGGCTTATACTTCTCACTGCTCAGCGGTTTGTTCAGACTTTCTTGGGAAAGAACTTCATTGCTCTCCATTTTAGACGGCATGGCTTCTTAAAATTTTGGTAACTTTTCATTCTTATGATTTTTCGAATTAGCATTTGTTTCATTAAGAAACTAAAGTTCTAGAAAAGTATGGGAACAATCACATAATTGAAAGCTGCTTAGATGACATTATTTGGTAGGCAGAGGTCATTAGTATTTAGTGTTTTCTATTTGAAGGCACAATTTTCGCAATTTTTATCGAGTTACTGCCTTGCTTCATTAGCTTTTCTTATTAGAATTAGTAAGAATCTACGATTTCTTATCCAGACAATATGCCCAGAGATTTTAGGTTCATTTCTTGATGTTGACCCCATGCTTTCATCCAAAACCCGAAACTGCAAATTCTCAGCATCCAACACTTGGTCGGAACATTGTCATGTTACAGCTGATCTTTGTTGTTTGGTTTATTTACACCCGATGTGCATTTGACATAGGAATTATTGGAAATTTTTGTTTAGCATGTTGTATTTTATGTAGTTCTTAAGAGCTTCGGACTTCTCGTAATAGTTAAGGCATTAAGATAGCTCAATGTCTAATGATGACTCTTGGATTTTTGCCAGCAATGCTAAAAACCCGAGTTGCTTTTATCCGATTCCTCAAGCTGCAGAATGCATTTCACGAATTGTTGAAAGGGTCAATGCGCCAGTTATATATCTATCCACTGATGCAGCAGATAGCGAAACGGATTTGTTGCAGTCTCTAATTGTACATAACGGGAAAACCGTGCCACTTGTTAGACGGCCTTCTCATACTTCAGTAGAAAAATGGGATGCTTTGTTATCCCGACATGGCTTGGAGGGTGATTCTCAGGTGAGTTTTGATTGTTTTAGCTTTAATATTTTAGGCTACCTATTACCTTTGCAATTTTAGCAATTTTTCCCTCAAATTTTCTTATTATTTTTACTTAGAGTTAGAGGTTGAACACTGAGAAAATCTTATAATTAAGTCATAATAATTGAGAAGAACGAGAGTTCTTGTAGGGGAGGTATAGTTTTAGGATAGAAGTATCAAGGGTAAATATTCATTTCCTGATGAAAAGGTCAAATACATCACTTGCCCCCTAAATTGTCTGATTTCGCCTGCTGCCCCTTAAATTTTGAAAAGGTCCTTGTTCCTCCTTAAAGTTGCAAAAACTGCACTAGTTTGCCCTTAATGTCACACATCTGCTTCTGGTTGATTTTGACTTTTCAAAAATGACATTCTCTCACTTTTCTCTCTCCAATTTAAAGTTGACACACAACATTAGGAGGAAAATTGGTGAACATTTTGCAAGTTTAAGAGGCCAAAAGAAGCATTTTAATATTCAGGGGAAATCGGCTATTGAGGGGCGAATGATGGGTTTGGCCTGATGAATACCCTTAACCAACAAGAACTATTTCTTAGGTTGTTAAGAAGTCGGAGTAGAAATAGGTGCATTTTACAATGGTACTCAATTTCGTAGGTCGAAGCAATGCTGGACAAGACAATCAGCGCATTGGCAAATGTCTTCATCGGGGCCTCGGGGTCCACATTCACCGAGGACATTTTAAGGCTAAGAAAAGATTGGGGAACTGCATCTCTATGCGATGAGTACCTATGCCAAGGTGAATTGCCTAACTTCATAGCAGAAGACAAATAAAGAAACCGAACTTTTGAACTACTTCCACATGAAGTATAGAGAGAACGGGAACTCGAAGTGGACCATTGGATCGACAATGTTGTAGAATTTGTACTCCTCCACTTGTATGCTAGTGTATGATATTAGCCGTTGGATTCGAGGATTTAGAGGAGCTGGAGAAACTTGATGCTAATAACTTGCAACCGGGGTTGCAAGTGTAGTGAACTATATGATTCTTTGTATGTAGAAAACGATAAAGCCGAATTGGTGTGGTATGAAATTGGCATGTTATGCTATTTTTTGTTGAATTCGTTTTCACAGCGAACCGAATACAGTTGAAGGTGGCTTTTTTTTTTATTTTTCTAAAACATGTTATGATACGTTTGCTGAATCTTAGCTTTGTATTGTTTTATATGAAGTTAGCTACACTTTTTCAATGATCTCAGAGCATCAAGTGCTGATTTAATGAGAAAACGAGCAGTTCAGTGCACTAATCATCTCGTGTTTACAGCTCTATGTTTTTCACGTTGACGGTTTTCAACAATCTTACGAATTCCTATATCAAACACGACTCGCCTAACACTATTTGTTTGGTTAAGTTTCAAATGGTAGTTGTATTCACATAATTTTACAATGTTCAACTGAAAAAAATATATCGTGGCGAAAAAAATTAAACACAAGGAAAAGATGTAACGGAAAGATTTAAACACATGGAAAAGATGTAACAGATTATTCACCTCGTACTATGTTATCTTTGAAATTGATGTATTGGTTACGCTGACAAATTAAGTTTAGCAATAACAAATAGATTCAAAGAACAAGATCATAAAATTGGATCTGAAAATTGGCAAACAGAGTTAAACACGCGGAAAACATGTAACAGACTGTAAGTGTGACTCACCTCTCCCGATACTATATCGGTGATGTTCACATAGTTACCAAACTTAAGAAAAATTATCAACGATTAACAGTTTTAAATAAATTACAGAACACGTGGAAAATATGCGAGAGATTACAGACCTGACCTGTTACGCCGTCTCTCACTCTTTTAACACTCAATTTGGTAGCTATATATTTATTATATTTAATCATATTGTTTTCTAACCATAACTTAATTAGATCCTAACTTATTAATTAATTGAATCTCAGCAACTAACAAACCAAATCAATCTCAAAGTTGTTTAAGTAGCACCTGGAAGCATAGAACCATTTTAACACTCAAATTATAAACATGACTTGTCATACATTTATTTATTTTGATGTATTTAATTGATTATAAATTTGACTCACCTCATAGTTTCACCTTTTTTCTGTTTTAGATATAACAATTGACTAACAAAAGAGTTAACACACATAATTGATGTGATAGATTGTAAGTATAATTCACTACACATTTTATTTGCCTTTAATTTTGATATACCACTTTTAAACATTTGTCAAGTTAACAAAAACATCAAATGTTAATAAAAACTTATAAATCTACTGAATACGTGGAAAACATGCGAAATATTACAAAAATGACACGTTTTATCTCGGTAACTGCATGTATTATTATTGTTGTTGTTCATGTCACTTGGTAATAAAATGGTTCTTTTACAAATCTTTTTCCATCTATCACCAAATAAAAAAAACGAATGTTACAAATGGCGAAAAGAATAAAACACGCGGAAAGCATTAACCGTGTAAGGTATTGCAAATAAATTTGAAGAACACGTGGAAAACATGCGTCATATAATAACCATAACTCGTGACACACTTATTTAGTAGTGGTTTCTTCATTACTTTTACAATGTAAACATTTATTCTCAAATCTTTCGACACATGTTTTACAAATTTACATTTCACAAATGGCGAACAGAGTTAAACACGTAGAAAACATGTAATAGATTGTAAGCATGTACTAACGGTAGTCACCTTTACACAATGACCAACTTAACAAAAACACTAAATCTTAACGATAACAAATAGATTCACTTAACACGCGGAAACACATGCAAGACAGTGAAAACTGACCTGTCACGTAGTCACTCAGTATTTAACCCTATATTTAACAACCATATACTTATTATATTTAATCACATTGTTTTATAATTATCACTATATTAGATCGCAACTTATTAATCAATTGAATCTCAATTACTAACAAAACAAATCAATCTAAAAATTTGCTTTAAAATTTCAAATGGCACGTGTAAGTAAAGACCCATGACTCACCTTTCACTCCCTCCATATAAACCCCGCCTTCACCTTCTCTTCAATTTCACTCCCAAAACTATAAAATCGGTCCTTCAATGCCAAAGATTGCTATTTTCCGCCATAAAATTGATTTCCCTCTTCTCTTTCAATAACTCTGTACATACCCATTTCATTTTCAACTGGGTTTTGATTCATTTTTCATTGGGACATAAAACCGAACACTTGGTGTGCACTCCACAGTTGACATTAATCAACGATCGTGAGAGCTAGATTGGTTGTGTTTCCGGTGGAAGGGAGGAATTGGTGTTTCAGCAGATCGGTGGACCAAAATTTACCGGATAAAACATCGAATCACAGTCCAACTGTTAAGGAGCTGTGGAGGAAAATCTCATCCTCTAAGTCCAGTGCAAGCAATGCTGAGCTTTGCATTGATTTCATGTCGAATAAGGTTGATTCTCGGCTTTCCCCTTCTGGGTTTTCCCCAAATGTGTTGAACTGTTGATAATGGTTTGCATTTGTGTGTTTGATACAGATGAACACAGCTTGGGTGGACCTGGAAATGGCTCCTGAGGGCACTGTGAAGAAGAAAATTCATGGGTAGTTTTGTGGTTTCTCTGTTGTTTTTGGGTTTAGAAATGGTTAGTTGTTTGGTATTGAATGGTGTTGATTTGAATGCTGTAGATTGGGGCTGAAGCTATTGGCAAGGGTAAAGCCTTCAGAGATTTTTTGAAGTCTATAACAAAGGAGGTTTCTGCTGTTGAAGTTACTTATCCTTCAAGTTTTTTTCCATTGTTGCACTAATTCTGCTTCACATTGGATCATTCCATCATCTGTTGTTTCTTGTTTGCTATAATGTGATCAAGGCTTGGTTGTTCAGAAAATAACAGAAATTTTCGATGGACTCGCTTTGTAAAAGTTTGCTTCAAGTTTGAGTCTTTTACCTTTGAAGGTATTGAAGTGAAGTAATGGAACTTCTAAAGATCAAAGATATTGTCAAGTCTTTGGATTTACAATGATTATTTGAAATGGCAAAAACCAGTCGTTTTAATAACTTGATTTCCGGTTATTCGATAAGATGAACGAAAATTGCATAGAATCTGATTCAGGACGAATGAATATTTACCCTGGATATCAGTGATTTGAAAGATTTGGAATGTGAAAAGAATTATGCGGGGTATTTGATCATATTCCAAGATCATCATTGTATATCATTTAGCTTTGCTGAATTTCACCATCTTATAGCTGCTGTTATATGATTTTAAAACTTATGTTTTGATGCTTAGTTTTCCCGAATGTCATGTGACCAAATTTATATGCAATTTTGCAGTTTGGACCCACTTCTTGTGCGCCCAAGATTACGCCATGTTGCTATGAGGTATTTATTCGGTATTGTTTTTATTCAAGTTCAGTAACTTGAAAATAATGTTCAATAAGCCATTAAATGCTCTACATATTCTGAGAAGTTTTTCGGGTAATCAGGGGAGCTGCAATCCATAAGAAGTACTTGTACGGTTCAGTCGCTCTGCTTCCTCTGGCTGGTGCTTTTATGGTACTCATTTGCTCGGTTTTCGTTGTGATTTAACATATTGCATCATTATTTTGCAATTTTACTTGATTCAACATTTTCTTTTATATATCTCGTGTAGGTTTTTCCCCTCCCCAATGTTCCTTTCTTTTGGGTCTTATTTCGCACTTATTCCAACCGGCGAGCCCTACAAGGGAGTGAGAAGCCACTAGAAATCGTGTCCAATACTACCAATTCGGGTAATCAAAACATGAACGAAACTGAAGCAGAGAAGGGCAAATCCGAGCCTAACAACCAGAAGTCGCAAATTTCGCCATTGGTACTTCAACCTTTCGAATTTACATTAATGCCTATGAAACTGGGAAATTTACTGCAATTGTACTTCTTTGTTCAAATAGGTGTTTCATCCATCAAAGGAACTTGAGGACTATCTTGACCGTTTGGACATTAAGGAAATCAATGATAGCAAATCCGCTATCTCGAAAATCTGCAGGACCTACAAGTTGAATGCCAATGATGTTCTCAAGTATAGGCATGCAATGCAATGTAGATTAAATGTTTCTTTTGTACATGTCCTTTCTCGCTAGCAATAATATAAGCATTTCGGTTATTAAAATCCCTCA
>CAOJBJ012720200.1:0-10485 GCA_948291685.1 Euphorbia celastroides
CAAGAGAAAATAGTCTGAGTTCCACGAAATTTTGATTGGGAAGGCCAACTCTTTAGATTACATCGGACAATACTAAGCTATTCTATCTTGTTACTTAATCGAACTTTTCTTTTAAAGTTACCGTGTTGATCAGTTTTTAGCTTTGTTAACAGTTTGGGTTCAAAATGTAATTTTCAGTTTTTGGGCCTATCAATTAATTAGATGATACATGAAGAGTGGATGATGAACATTATTCATATCTTCATGTGCTGTAGCTGAGAATTTTTTGCAAATATTTGTAATTGTTGAGTTGAAGTTCTATAATCCTGCTTATTTTTTGATTTTGTAGTCCACTGGTGCATACTTAGCCGCTTCTCGATTGGCTTTAGCTACGCCCCCTCCTGCTTACGTGTTGAACAGAGGCATTGGCTGGCAGGTGAACTATTAAATATGGCTGCCCCTAGTATATTTTCTTTCCTTATACTTGTGTCATATTAAGACAATAATATGCATAGACGAAAACTGATTAAATTTTATATATTGGTCAGAATTTTTCGCCGGCGGTTGACAGTGATCGGCCGGACTGTTCCCCCGAGCTCCAATCCTGGCTCCGTCACTGATTGAATATATATTTGCCCAATTTAGTTCTCACATTGCGTCTATTGCTCCTGATTGTTTTAAAAAAAATGCTATTATTTTTCATTTAATTTTATTCTTTTGAATGAAGAGAAAAAAAATATTAACGTCTTTGAAAAGTCCGTCAATTGCAAGGTGAAATGTGTCACTAAAAAAGCAGTGTATACATCTTTTTCAACATAGGAGACTAACTTTGACTCTTGTAATTTTAGGGAACATGTAAAAAATTTTTTTATCAATTTTAAGTAACCAAGTATAATTTAACGTGCTTTTTTAAATTTTTTTGCATGTAACATGATGTATGCATGTGCATTCTAAGTAACTTTATAGATACTTAAAAAATAGGCTAAATACATTAATTGCTCCCTCAAGTTGATAAAAAAAGTCAATTGTCATCCTAAAGTTTGAGGTTGAACACATAACTCATCCAGGTTAGCAAAAAGGTATAACTTAACTTCCCCAAGCTGACGTGACACTATTTTAGTGGAGGAAGTTATATGTTTATTTTGCCAACTTGAAGGAGTTATGTGTCCAATTTTACCAATTTGAGGGAATTAAGTGTCCACTTTTACTAACTTGGGAAAATTATATGTCCAATTTTACTAATTTGGAGGACTTATATGTTAAAATTGAAAGATTGGAGTGACATGTAACTTTTTTACAAATTTAAGAAAATAATTGATGCATTTGACTTAAAAAATATAAAAGGATTAATTTATATGTGATATTTTAGGTACGTATATGCTTACGCCAATTTGTATTCTATTTCAGCCTACTGTTGCACGGGTGCAATTACTCTAGCTAGACCCTTACCATTAATGTGGTTTGGTCGAGATCCAAAATTTACTAATCCCGTTTGGTTACGAGGATAGCATTATTCTCAATAGTGATAAGCCTTGTTGCCATTTGTCTCACCTGAATGTATGACACGTGGAGTTAAATTACGGGATTATTATGTAAGATAATCACGTGGGGAGTAAGAGAATTTATATGTAAAACAAAAATGCAGGATGATGAAAAAATACTCCCCGTATTTTTTTATGTCTTTTTTACGGTGCATTAGAGGAAAAAGGGATAAGACGTTAATAATATTATAAGGTCAAATTTAAGAAGAAAGAAAATTTTAATGTAAGAATGTAAAAGATACATTAGTAATTTCAATAGCGTAATTAGCGTTCTATTGTTTTGAAAACAAGTACTAAAATGACATAAAATAAGGAATGGATGGGGGATTTTATATCAAGAGCCCGGCTTTTTGCACCTCATCTTAATCCAACCGTTGATTAATTAATTAACATTTAATTAAATACACATTTTGAGATAATTAATGGTTAGATTGGGGTGGGGTGCAAAAAGCCGGGCTTTTTGTATAATTTCCCAATGGATGGACTATAAGTTTTACACGGAAAATTTTACATTATTTTAATGCTGAAATTTTTTAATGATAGAATAAAAATATGTCAATAATGTATCTTTTTGTTTGCGTGCTAGTTATTTATATTGGAAATGAATATTAGCTATAGTTTTTTTTGAAGTAAATCATATATGAAGAAGTAGACAAAGCAAAATTGGAAAAGTATAGACAAAATATACAACAAAACAAATCGACTTTAACCTTAATTTAGGGGGAAATAGCAGTTTCAAAGGGGGTTTACTAATCATGGACATGACAATGGACACAAATTATAATTATTTTCTCCACTTTAATATAATCATGATTATTTTGAATGGGAATTATATTTTTTGGCGACTTTATCATTTAATCCATTATTGTTTTTAGGGACATTTAGTAAATAGGGAATGCAATAAAATGTTGCACTTTCACGTGGACCATTAGTTCTATTGGCTCATTTTAACTTCAACTTCAAAACTCACTGAAGTCAAAGCATTACTGCTTTAATTTGTATTTGGCCATTGGCTTTTTAGTTCTTACCAAGCATTTATTTATTTTCAACTGATTACGTTGTTTCTTTGTCTCAAAATAACTACAAATCATACTACTTTTAGCTTATCTACATATCTTTTGAATTTTTAGAAAAGCCTCCATTACTCTCTAAATATACACAAAAGTGCACTAAAATGTTGCTTCAACACTACTTATTGATTTTAGATTGATTTTAACTTTTTAAGTACATTACTCTCTTAATTTTCTCATCCAATCAAAAAATTACACGTAATGTCCAGAAAAGGTAATCATTTGCTGTTTTTCACAAAATTTAGGAGAAAGATAACTTTATCGTATCACACAAATTTCAGGACACCAAATATATGTGCTAAAATTCTAATAGCCCTCCAATTTTATTTTAAATTTAGTTTTTTAATCTATAAAATTATTTCATTTCAATTTAATTCAGTCGTAACAAGCTTAGGTTCCTAAAATTTCACTTACCCCCAATTTTCATATATGAAGTAACTATATTTATGGATTATGCAACATTCTTTAAATGGTTAAAAATGATGCTAATAAAGGAGTGGAAGAGAAGAATAAAAGGAAAAGTGGAAATTCCATGAAACGGCGGAATTAAAAACCTCGTCCCTCGAGCCTCACGGGCGTCAAATGTGTTTTGTTTGTCCCTATTTGTCACACTTTCCATGCTCCTATTCAACCTTCCACTTTTTTCTTGTTCTTTTGCCAAATCAAAAAAACAATTATATCATAAATCAAAGAATTCAAATATATATGAATTTATAAGCTGTCTTCTCGTAGATGGGACATGTGAAATTACTCTACGAATGGAATTCAATATCATCCCAATACAGAAAAATAAATAAATCAAAAATACAAGTTGACCTTTTAATTAGTTTTAAGTGGATGTTCCACTTCCACCGTTCGCCACATATACAATGAAAAAGCCTAAAAACAGTAATATATTTCTAAATTTGCTCCTTTTTGTACGTTGTTTATTTATCGCTCACTAGAATTTATCTTAGTTCCGTATAATTTTTAAATAACAACACATGTATAAATATATATGTATTTATTTAGTTAAATTTAACTCTAATAATTAATTTTATTTATCAGTCAAACAGAAATAATTCAGATAAGTCAGACTTATTTTCTAATTAGAGCTCTACCAAAAGAATTCATGTGTCTGAGTGCAATTGTAAATAGTCCAAATAAGTGCTGAAAGAAGAAACAAAATATGTCACGAGCTACAGTCGAAGCACTACCAAAGTATTATTGTGGAAAAAATATTAGTTAAGGCGTTACATTTATTTTTATTTTGTAACGACTTTAATTAAATATATCGTCAATTATTTCAACCAATCCATGTGCCGCAGTCCCATTATACATCTAGCTTTCAAGCCAGATAATAATAATAATAATAATAATAATAATTATTATTATTATTATTATTATTATTATTATTTACATACTTGTACGTATAAATATAAAATTAGTTGCTTCTTGCTCCATATATTATACACCATCTATAAAATTGGATTAATTGTTCCCATTTACTGTAAGTTTTACAGTAGCTACCAGAATCATGTGGAAAGATTTCATATTTATATGAAATTTATAATATTATAAAAAAAGAAATTTGTAATCGGACAAACGCCATATTAATTTTTCTTTGTTGCTTAATGAGCAGTAAACAATTGAAATGTTGCAGTCAAACATAATTGAGGCAACCAAATGCATTATTTTGCAACAGACAAAAATATGTGACAAGTAATTTAATACAACTTCAAAGAATCTGGAATTGCAACCTTATTTTTATCAAAAGAATCACTCGATAGAGTCAAATGTGTGATAGAGTCGAACTCAACGATTAATAAGGTTCTAGTCGAATTCAACGATAAATACGGTTCTAGTGGACCGATGTGCAAAAGCAAAACAATATATAATACAAAAACTGGACAAAAAAAGTTGTAAAGGAAAATATGATTTTTGATTGGAGAATTTGATAAAATTTGATATGAATCCAAATATGAGAGTTTCAAAAGCAAAAGAAAATGTTTATATAAAGATGGCAGTTGTCTAATTGAACAGAAGCCAAAATGTTGACTCAAAGCAATTCTTTTTTGACTTTTAAAATGCTTCTCTTATAATAATTGAATGATTTTGTTGAAATTTGACATTTAGTAGATGTCTTGTTCATCGTTGAGAAAAAAAAAAGAAAAAGAAAGAAGTGAGTGGGAACTGCTAGATTGGGGTCACTTTCTACTATTTTTGCTTTAGCCTAATAGTAATATGTTAACATCAATATGTAACATTAATTACATACTTGTCACATTGTCGAGATATAGAAACTTAATTAAATTATTTGGTGTGAATAATTTCAAAGACCACAATCTGTTAATTTTTATTCCTTTTAATTTATTTTTTATTTAGTTTAGTTCAATTTTATTCATTAAATTTTAGTTTAATTCAATTCAATTTAGTTTTGTTCATTTCAGTTTTATTCCTGACCATTCAGTAGAACATAGCTAAAATCTAGTTGAAAGTGTGAAAAAAAAAATCAAAAAAACGAAAGAGCAGACAAGGAAAGGTGAAGAATTAGCACCAGTTGATAGTTGTTATTCCGGATCTAATTTTGGGTGGCTCCCAAAAAATTTGTGATTTTTTTTTTTACATAAATATACTAGAAAAACATTTTTAGCGATGTAAAAATAAGCAATGCATACATATAAATTTTAATTAAATGGATTATAAAACATTGTGCAGCTTTATACTCCAAAAAGACAGATTGGAGTGGTTAATTTGCAATGCATAATGATTGCTGGTTTGAATTGTCTTAAAAGTTTATTAATTCCCACATTTTATTTATATTGATTGATAAAAGTGACCAAAAGCTGCAAATTATCACTTGCTCATTTGATGACACTCTTTATTTATTTCTTTGTAATGGTAATTTTTAATTTAATTGATTTATTAGCATATTAAAGTACCAATCACGTGCCCTTGGATTTGTATAAAAATGATTTAAGATTTACTTTGATAAAGAAAATCAATCCTAATTCTCCTTCACCAAGATTAGAATAACAATGACTTTGTGTACGTATTCACTCATATGTACGTAGATAGGTTGGTTATTTCGATCTCAAACATAGTTCAAAGAACACGAAAATTTCTAAACATTAATATTTATTTATTTCTTTACGTTATTTGTCATTGTCAATCTGTACGTATTTTTGTTTATATTTTTTTTTCATTTTCGTGATATAGGTTATATTTACGACTTCTCATCCGTCTTTGCAAATTACGAAATTCAAATTTATTTCTTTTTTCGCGTATTTAGTATCGGTTTCTAACCGAGCTATACGTACTTTGCAGATTATAGAATGATTTTTTAGATTTCTGTATAAAATATTTATGTTTGACAAAATCAGTGTAATTAGGATCATGTTGGTTTCATCTTTTTGTTTCTTTTTCATGTTGGTCAAATTTCTTCATTTCTACTCCATTATACTTTCTAAAAAAAAATAATGATTTAATTAGCTTGCTCACTGGGTCATTTTTCTAAATAAAGTTTAAGCATTGTGTCTCCTCCTTTGCTAAATGTTCGTTCCTTCAAGAATCCCCAAACGGCAATTCGCAAATGATTTCATTATTATTATGCCAACAAAAAATTACCAAAAATGGTTAAACACATAAATAATATAATACAAATTCTGTTAGGGTTTTAGTTTCAAGATCTTGGGATCTTACAAAGATTATTGCACTTTTACTAATTTGCTTATGCGGTATAGAATATCAAGTCATGTCAGTGTAACAACTGAATGATCCTCGCGTATTTAAGATACTGTAAAATTTGGTCGACTAAATGAACTTAGTCCATTACTAAAACGTAGGTGAATAATTCTTATAAGTTGTTTAAGAAGAGTCAGTCGCCTTATAAAAGTATAAGGCGAAGCATTCTATATTGACACGAGACTAGCAGTACATAAGTCCATTTCCATAAAACAATATACTCGTGTTATAAGTTAAACTCTACAAATTATGTTCACTTATATTGTCAAACTTTAATGACATGACTCGGTAGAAAACAAATGTTAAATGTTGTTTATATGAATAAAAGCTTTGTGTTATGTGTATGTTTATTGCAGTATTATTGATTAGAATAATATATGGGCCACAGTATGAATGATAATCTAAAGATTTGATTTTTAAGGTTCAATTGAACACAAATAATCAACAAATGCATATAGTAATTGTATATGTTATATACAAATATTAATGTTGTGGATTGTTGTTAACTGATAATTATTTAATTCTAAACTAAATAAAAACAGTTATCCCAGTAGTTTTTAGACTTCTGCATAATAAGTATAATCAATAGGAGACTTATCTATAGAAAATTGAAAAACTCTAGAAAATGAAAAGAAAGAATTGAGACTGTTTTTGAAAAATGATTGAAAGAAGAAACAAGATAAGGGTTGTGGGTTTACTAGTGGCCATGCACCAACTTTTGTTGGCTAGCTTTTAAAAATTACAATTCATTCATGTATTTTTTTTAATTTAGTGAAGAAACTGAGTTTCCAACTTAAGATTTCTATTTTATTATTGAAAAGTGTACTATCTAAACTACAATCTTTTGGTATTCTTCATTTATATATATTGGTAATATTAATTATATATACTTTGATGTTAACACTATATTTTTTTATTATAAAAAAACACTATATTTTTTTATACATCATATTTAAATAGTTAATCTATTTTTCACCTTCAAATGAATATTATGCATACTGCATAAGAGAATGATCATTTGTACCAGTATTAGTGTATTACTTTGTAGTTTTCATAATTATAGGTTTTGAGACATAAATCATTCCGTTCTAGTTTACAGTAGCTGTTATTTTAGCTGCTAGAAAGGCGAAATATACATATATTTAACATGAGCAACTACTTATAAGGAGTTAAGTGTTTCTCTAAAATTATTTATAAGGAGCTTATTAGGGAGTGAAAGATATGAAAAGACTAAAAAAGATGAGTGAAAATGATAGCATGTTGGGTTAATAAGGGCATTACAGTAAAATATTTGGTCAAACCTGCTTAAATAAAACTCCCTATAAGGAGATTTTTTATAAGTAACTAAGAATTACTTTTTCCTTTCTCATTATAATCTTCTTATAAGTTGAAATATAAGACATAAGAAACACTTCACCTTGCTCCTTATAAGTTAAAAACTATTTATAAAATATTCTGACCAACTTATAAGCCAATAGAAACAACTCCGTAATATCTACGACCAAAATTGGCTTTACAAAGTAATGGAAAAGTAAATTCATTAGTGGGGTTTTCTCCCTCTACTGGACATATTGTTTAGGGCCCATGGACTTTAGTCTCTATACTACATTTTCATTTTATTCCCTCTTATTTTTGGTAATTTGTGTGATAACTTTGACAAAAATATACGATAATGCTAACTTTTGTCAAAGAGGATTTTCTAAATTAGCGTAAAAAATAATTTGTGTAGAACCATTTGTTTCTCTATCCATTTGATCAAATTTAATTTTAAAATAATTTAATTTATTTATTTATGAACTATATATAAAATCAAGCGAAATTAAGTTTCTCGAAAGTTACGGGTACCTACAAGAATTTTTTAGTTTTTTCCATTTGTAAAAGCACATGATGTGCTGCTCATATGTAATTTACCTATGTGGACCTACGTATTACTGCATTTTTTTTAAATTCCTCACAATTAGACCATAGGTTTTTGCATTGTTAATTTCAATTTATACTCCAATTAATTAACAATTAAACACAAGAATTAACAAAAATAAATATAGAATAAACGCAAGTCAAAGTGAAGAGTATCAAGGGTTCAAAGCACAAAAACCAAAGATTTAATTAATTAAGAGCAGTAAATTTCACATGGAAGCCATTATATTAATTGCAATCCAAAATTCGAGAAAAGTGTTGTTTTGGGTTGACAATGCTAACTGCTAATTTTGGTTTTATTACACAAATAATTAAACAAATTTTCACATTCCTATGAATTAGGACAATAGCTCTCAGTTTTTTTGCTTAATTTTCCAAGAATCTGCAAACCATGTGCTGCTGTTTCCTTTGTTTATACTAGCATTTTTTAATTTAATGAATTATTACCTGTCATTTTTTAATTAATTTTCTGACATCTTCTTACAAAAATTGAAGGCAAAAAGACTATAATAATGATTATAATTTTTTTTTTATTGATTTTTGGTATATGGAAATAAAGTGTTTGATGTTTGCCTTGTTTAATTTTTTTCAGTTTTGTATTTCATTGGTCTCATTTTGATTTGGGTAGCCAAATATTATGTATGATTGGCGAAATATGTTTATATTTCAAATGAAGGTATGAAGTCCTTACCTGACTTATTCTTTTGAGACAACGGTACATTGATGTCCAAGATATTTGCCCTTTGTGTGGAGACGGAATGGAAGATGATTTTCATGCGTTATTAGGTTGTGCGTTTACTTTTCCAATTTGGAATGAGATTTTTTATTAAGGTTGGCCGATTCATATTTCAAACTGTGAAGAGTGGTGGGATGGGTTTCAGCTAAGGGGGGCAGATACTTTAGCTCGCTCGTCTTGCATTTTTTTGGACCATTTGGGCGAGACGTAATCACTTCGTATGGAATAAAAAATTCAGGCCTCCTTCTCATGTAATTCGACACGGTCTAGGGTTTCTGTAGGAATGGAGATCGGCAAATACGTGTCCGGGATCGAGCTCAGGTTCACGGCCTCCTGGGGTTTGGCGTCCTCCTCTTCAGGATTGGTTGAAATGCAAAATTGATGCAAGCTTGTTTGAGTCGAGGCATTCTCTTGAGCATGGATGTATCTTACGAGATTGTCGAGGCGGCTTTGTGGCGGCTCGGTCTTGTTTATTATCTGGTGGGGGTTGTCCTTTTATGGCGGAAGCTATGAATTGCAGGAAGGCACTAAGTTGGCTTAAGGAGAACAGTTTTGATAGGATTATCATTGAGATGGATGTGATTAATGTGGTTAATGCCATTAATAATCATGTTGATTATGCATCTTCCATAGGGGTTATCCTTCAGGACTGTATGCGTTTGATAAATCAGTTTGAGGCTTGTCGTATTGTTTATGTTAGTAGGTCTGTGAATCAAGTTGCTCACTTTCTTGCTAGGGTAACTAATTCTTCGACATGTAGGGGACATGGTTTGATGTCTGTCCACCTTTTGTTAGAGTTGTACTTGGTTCTAATTAATATAATCAACTCCCTTTCAATAAAAAAATGAAGGTATTAGTATTTGAGGTTTTAAAAAAGGGGTTAGCTACAATCCTTCGCAATATCGGATGCGAAGATCCTGTGTCACCATGGAATCTGCAGACGCCTGGACTTCGTGGTTGCTGCAGTTAGGTTCTGATGATGTTCTATGGTATGTCTCTTGGTACCAGATGAACGGTGCTTTCCCGTCGAGCCGAGGACACACTCGCAAATACTTATTGGGCTTCACTCATAGCACATGTTATAGTGCTGCTCGCGTTCAGCGACAGATGGGTGTTGATCAGACTGTCCCATTCCTTGATGGAATCAGCTTCGATGCTCCTATTACTGCAGGAGTAATCAAGGTTGTCTTGATGGCTTGGGCCAGGGACCGTCATTTGGTGTATCCTATTCCGGACCCGACTTTGGTGCAGATTTTGCCAGAGTATCAACACTGGCTAAGGACTGAGATATGGCCAATTGAGCGGCCGAGGAGGATAGCTTTGCTACAGCATGTTGAAGGATGGGATAAGGATGATGCGGAAGTGCCGATTTTGATGGCAGCAGTTCCAGAAGTGGCTTCCGGAACTGGGGAAGAAGAGGGAGCTTTATCGGAGGGAGAGAGTGCCCCTAGAAGGAAGAGGGTCACTTGAGTTTACCTTTTGGTAGGATGTTTAGCCATTTGTGGCTGTAGGTGTTGAT
>CAOJBJ012720770.1:0-15571 GCA_948291685.1 Euphorbia celastroides
CAGTTTGGATTGTGTGTATGGATTGTATTGATTTTTGTTGATTTGGTTAATGTTGATTGATTTTGGTTGATTTTTGGTTGAAAATTTGTTGCCGGAAAAAGTTATGGTCGCCGGAAAAATCCAAACGCGCCGGAAAAGTCACCGGAGGCTATATCAGATGCCATGTCGGACTCAGGGCCTAAACTGCACCACTTTTTCAAAGTTGAGAGCCTAAACTGGTGACTCGCAAAGTTTGGAGCCTAAACTGAAAAATCGGCGATAGTTGGAAGCCCAAATAGGGCATTAGGCCTAAAACTAATGATGAAAATATCAAGGTGGCATCTCAAAAAATCTTGATAGTTAGGGAGGCTAAGTATGCATTTGACCTTCTCATCTTTTTTATACATTTGTTAAGAGTTTACATTAGTAGAAGTACATACATATAACGAATTAACGATCAAAGTCATGATATTTTTATCTTATTAATCACTTTCATTCCGTCTCTTTCTATTATTTTCTTCTACATATTTAATCAAAAGTTAAAAGTATCATACTTTGAAACTTGAGGTTGACATTAGGCTTTTTGGTGCCAACTTAAGGGGCCAGCGATGCATTTGGCCAATAGTTTATTGTAATTCTCAATAGTTTATTGAAGCTGTATTATTGACAAGCATTTTGGTGATTCAATCATATATATTTTTCTGCACAACAAATGAGAATTATCATTTTGTGATGAACATGAAACTTGTTTGTTTCAAATATTCAAAATATTTCTGTTCCATCTCAACGGTAAAAGACTCAGAATAGTGGCAGGTAATTATTCCCTTTCAACAAACTCTCTAGTAAATACATATACGCTTGCAGTAAAGTTAAATTCAAAATAATCTTCTGTACAATTCCCTCAGTAGCGACAATGAGAAGGATTGATCTGAGAGGTATTAAATTATCACATTGAATGCCCCAACTACCCTCAACACTACACTAATTAAATTCTCAAATGGTCCCATTCTTTTGTATTTTTGACATTTACTCCTCCATATACTACCATTAATCTTTCCTCGTTCGAAAAACATTCCAAAAACTTTCAATTCAATTGAAGACACTTGCTCTTCTCAAATTGTTTATAATTGGGTAGTTCATCAATTTCATGGTATTAGGAATGTGAGAATTTAGTGTTCATAAGATAGTAGATGAACAGTGAAATGGACAGTTTGAATGTGAATGTGAAGAGAGAGGATGGGACTTCTTTTCCACTTCAACAAACTCAACACAGGCGCGGTAAGAGGTAAAGGCTTTTTCTTCAGTTTAATCAATTTCTGTCTTTTGATTACTCTGTTTTCTTTTTCTAATGCTGTAATTGATTTCAGTGCTTCTGAGAAAAACTTGGAGGCTTCAAGAGATAGAATTTCTCGTCCAGTAAAGAAAGGTCACCATAATGCAAAACATGTAAGCAACACTTGAATAATTATATTTCATATTGAACAGAAAAACGTTTCGACTGAAAATTAATGGCTAGAAGTTGGATATAATATGAAACAGATGGCGTCGGTGAGTGTAAATGAGACGCAAAGCCCTCTAATCCGAGGGTATGCAGCTCCTAGGGACAATGCTAGTAATTCTTTGGAAAACATTGGCAGTTTTCCTATTAAAATTTAGTATCAACGACTAGGCTGTGACATTCGCCACGTTATTTAATTGACATGCACAAGCACATTAATAACTATGTTTTTTGCTTTTAAATTTGGCAAATTCTTGACTTTTAACCATAATGTGGGATTGGATATGGGTGTTGAATGTTGTCATGTTGAACATTGCAATAGTGTAATCAATTTAGTTGCAAAGTATTTCATTCATATTGATCAGTTACATAAGGTAAGCTAGCCATCTCCTTTGTTGAAGTCGGGTTCAGGGGTAAAATGAAAACTGAGCTCGAGTTTCTGGTTGATTTTAATGACAGACGAAGGAGTTGATAGCAGAGATAGAGCTACTAGAAGAAGAAGTAGCAAAGAGAGAGCTACTAGAAGAAGAAGTAGCAAAGACAGACGAAGGAGTTGATAGCACGTGCTGCTCTCTCTCTACCGAAACATATTTGAACAAAGCGTAAGCAAGGCTTCTTCTCAACAAAGCTCAAGTGTGGCTTCTCCTGTCCACACAAAACAAACATCAAGAAAACACCCAAGCGTCATTTCAAACGCCTTCTGCTCTTCCAAAAACTTCCCTTTCAAACCTCTTCAAGCCCTCGTCTCCTCCAAAAAATCTTTCATTTTGAAAAGGCCTGCCTTCACCACATCAAGGTATGCTATATATTCTAAACACCGAATTAGCATAATACATCTAAAGCTGAAAGCTTTTGTCTGTAATTTGTTAGGGTTACGAGAAGATTAGTGGAGTAGATGGGAAAAGTCGAACGCTGAAAGATCATTTGCACCAGTGTCCTGTAAAATTGTCAGAGGAAATGGTGAGGGTAATGGCTACTGGATACTACTGGTTAAGAACAACAGCATCTTCACCTGTATTGACAAGGTCATCCACCAATGTTGTACTGCCACGTCGTGCCAGAGATGAAGATCAACATTGGTCTTGCAAATCCATGGTTGCTATATCTTGGATTTCCACTGATCAGACCCACTTCTCCCGAGCTTCTTTTGCCATCAATAACTATAGGTATATATATATATATATATATATATATATCTATACATCTCTGAGATTCAATAGTTATATTCCAATGCACTTTTTATTTAATCTCGTTGAAACAACTGATGTAGGAATCTAGTTGAGCAACTGGAAAGAGTCACATTCAATCAGATGGATAACAATGCTCGAACTGCATTTTGGATCAACATGTACAATGCGCTTGTTATGCATGTAAGAGCTCATGCTTCAGTAGCTCTCTGTAGTTGTCTCATTTCGCCTACTTCCCCCTATTATTTAAAATGCTTTCCCTTGCCCCTTGATCTTTAAAAAAAATGCATCAGTTTGCCCTTGTACGCCACGTGTCAGCTTCTGGTGGGTGAGAACTGGAAATGGCAAGTCAAAAACCATTATAAGCTGGCACGTGGAGTGCAATTTTTCCAGTTTAAGAGGCGACAAAAACATGTTAGAAATCAGGGGTAACCAGCTATATAGGCCGACTTCATTTTTAGTTAATATATATAAGAGGTTTTTTGTTAAATTGTGTGGATAGGCATATCTGGCTTATGGAATACCTCATAACTCTCTGAGAAGGTTTGCCTTGTTTCATAAGGTATTGCCTTTCCTATGTTGTACTTACTATAGATTTGGCTAGTTTACAATTTTTATATTGTTGTTTTGGTAATTGATCCTCTTGAATGCAAAAGTGATGGCCATTTATGTGTAGTGCAGGCAGCTTATAACATTGGTGGCCACATGATTAGTGCAAATGCAATCGAGCAGTTTATACTCGGTCTAAGAACTCACCGTGTTGGCAAGGTATTATATTCCTATTGCAACAGCAATTTTGTATTTAATCAAATTTCTCAGTAGATTCACCAAATCGGTTTTGATTTATGCTTCATTCGAGTGTTTATGCAGTGGCTTGAGACTATCCTTTCGACTGCGTTGAGGAAAAAATCAGGTGAAGAAAAACAACTCATAAAATTCAGTCTTTAGACGCCCAGCCACTTGTCTGCTTTGCCCTCTGTACTGGAGCATTTTCTGATCCCCTGGTATATATATATATATATATATTCGATAATTCGATATCCTAATACTAGCACACCAATTTATAACTTGAGATTACTAACGGCTTGCTTTGTGAATTGGCAGCTAAGAGTATACACAGCATCTGGTGTTAAAGAGGAGCTAGAGGCTGCAAAAAGAGAGTTTCTTCAGGCAAATATATTAGTCAAGAAATCAAAGAAAGTATTTCTACCGAAATTGACTGAAAGGTTTGCAAAGGAAGCCTCAATCAGCTCAGATGATCTTCTCAAGTGGGTGACGGAAAACGTTGACAAGAAACTCCGTAATTCGATTCTGAAATGTATGAATCATAAGTCAGCCAAAAAACCGTCTCAAATTATAGAATGGTTACCTTACAGTTCAAAATTCCAGTATGCTCTGTCAAAATAGTTAACAGAGAAGCCTAACTGGGTATAATCTCCTTCAGTATATTACTGTTTCGGCTTCTCGTCTTCGTGCATATCAAAAGTTCCAATTTAGACACAATTAGTGGTCCATGAATCCATAGTTTTAAGTTTAAAACTGGCTGATGTAACATAATTTGAACATTGTAAAAGATGGCTTGAGCCCTCTAGATGTAGAACAGATAAATGCTTGCTACATTGCTGTTATACTTGCCAATTTAAGGTGTTGGTCAACATCATACAAAATCTTCATCATTTTTCTCTTTCCTTAAGCTTGAAGTCTGTCATCAAAGATGATGTGTTGACATTAAATTTGGGGCATTCTTGACTCGTCAAAGCTTGGCTAGCTAAAATTCAGTTGAGTTCAAGATTGGCTCAAAACATCACTGAGCCAAGTAATACATACATTCGCTTTGAGTGAGATATTTATCCTTGGTACTTCCTCTCTTAACTTCTAGGTTTTGATTTCGTGACTAAAAGCAATAGTCATTTGACAGAAACACTGTAGACCCAACTCGTTAGAGACAAGCCAGAAAAACACCAAACTCAACCAGTTCCAAACTAAGCCAAGCTCTTAATATTGGAAATTTTGGAACCAAACCGAACTTAGGTAAGTTCAATCTCAGTTTGGCTCTCAGATGTGAAACAAACAAACCATGCTTATGATTATCACCAACAGGTAGAAGCAACCATACAACATTTTTCCCCTTCATCCAACACAATCCTAAAACATCAGCATACATTCTCAACCATTACATTACAACACAACAGGAAATGCAAATTACCTACCTAATCTCACAAAGCTACAACGAAACAAGGACAGTTGTATAGGTTCAGATCAAACAACTCTATCCTCTTTCACCTTTAAGCATAGGCCCTACTATCCACAGTCAAAGCAACCGCTCCACAATTCCTCACTTCCCCTCTTCAGCACCATCACCACCAGACTTCCCCTGGCCATCAGCACCACTGTCAGGGGCATCTTGTTTGTTTCCCCCACGGCCATCATTGGTTGCAGATGGGGCCCCTGCATCCGAATGCATAGGATGCATTCCATTATTGGGTCCCACGGGTCTCATGCCCATCTGGCCCTGGAGGGCCGCTTGATGCAGCTGCTGAGGGTCCTGTACTTGGTGGGGGCTACCGAATTGTAAAGGCATCTTCGGCGGGAACACACCAGCTTGCTGAGCCATTGCTGCAGCCTGTGGATGCTGCATGAAGAATGCACCTTGTTGCATTGCCGGGTGTTGAGCCATCTGCAGTCATGGGTTCAAATGAGTAGAGAGGAGGAAGAATGGAAGAACAAACCAATCATTACTCACTCACCTGGGGTGGCATTCCTTGTGTCTGTGGCTGTGCATCAGCAATTGCAGCTAAATACATCAAATTCTTTTGCAGCACCGCTTGATACCTAAAGGATAAAAAATTTTATATGAACACTGAACAAATGTCGGATATGCAAACAAGCACCACATATGAAACAAATCTCAACCAACAGCCAAGTGAAATGAGACTAGAGAGATTGGGAGACAACCCCAAAAATCTATACGATGACATGGATCGTGTGAAGCCAAGGTCCAAGAATTTGTAATTCAACAACATATATTCTCTTCGGTTTCATAAAACATATGATATTAGATTACAAATTCTCAAAACCTGGCTTATTGGGATGTGTCTAATTGGGGCATTATTTTGGGATTACAAAGTACATTATTTTGATGGAGCCAAAAAATTCAATATTCTTTGACTCTAAATTATAATGAACTAAAGCAAAATGGCTCATTAAACTATTTGAACTTCTTTTTTATTGTGAAGTCACATATAGTTGTTGCAACTCCACTTTAGGGTCAACTAGACAGTCTCTCTATTATCACAGGGGTAATGTCGTTGTTTCCAAAACATGATCATAGTTATCTAGGGGCACTCCATCACAAGGCAAGCACGCGCCATTGAGAGGTGAGGCACACATCTTTTCAAATACAATTCTCTTTCTTTCTCTTTCACTTAGTTGAATGCATTTATTAGATTTGGAAACCAAACTCAAATCCAATCATTGGTTGATGCTACCTTAAATCTTTCATTTGTTCACAAAATTCTATTGAGAATAACTAAATTCTTTATTTTTGTTTCCATATATATGTGTAAAAGATAAGATATGAACATCACAATTAAAAAAATCTTCTATTTTGTTTCCAAAAATAAAAATTTAAGAGATCAGAGGCAATCAGAACAAACGATAATCAGTATTTCTTTGTCTAAGTCTAATGATGTCCTCTCTGGCACCCTTTAATTAGTGAAATTTCATTTATAAAATAGCATCAAGTAACCAATTCCAGCAACTATTTAACATAAAGGCACGCCCAAGTGCACCCACAAGGCGTGGGCCTGAGGTACACCACATCCCCTAAGGTATGGCGAGGCGCCAGCCCGCACACCCTTTGTCAGGCGCACCTTTGACAACCATGATCATAATTATCTTATAAATTATGATTTTGCTTATGATCAGCCATGAATGACGCTGCCGATAACAAATCAAACACTAAGCACATGGATAAAACAGTAGTCACCAAGGCAAAGTTACTGTAAGCAAAGTAAGAACCTGACATGAGTATAATAAAGCTAAGAGTGGAGGGTGATTAGATGTATTATCAAGGTTTGTTAAAATCAAGCTTATCAATATCACATTGAAGAAAATAGCTCAAAAGTACTGCTTTTGACCATTTTCTGAAGCGCCACCATGATAAAAAACATTAATGTTCAGTTCAATTTCAAGACTCGTCAACTACCCGTACAATACAGTGCTTCAGAAGCAATGCCTCATATTATTACCTTAAATACCTATTGCTACATTTACAACAAGCACGAGCAGGAAAGGGAGTGCTCAAAGAGAATAAGGGCACTTACTGGGCACATTCAGCAAGTTTGCCGAGGTTTTGATTGTCCAAGATTGCCAAAATCAACTTTTTATTTTCTTCAAGATACTGCATCAAGCATTAAATTATACAAAAATCAAGTATTTATTTGCACTGGAAAGTGTCAGAAACACAGAAAAATTTCCTCAATGAACTCAGGCATAGCCCTGTTTTTTACTTCTCAATGTTCAGCATCATGGATGCCACTATTAATGTTTTCACTGCCTTGCATTTATCTCACTCGCAAGCTCGGCTAAAGGTCGATAGATGGTGAAACTAAGAATTCCATATTGACAGTATAGCAATAATATGGCATTCAGTCACCATGTATAGTATGGGAGTTGCTTAAAGCCTTAAATGTCCTTGATAAAAAAAATAGATGGCCTTTGCAGCAACTATAATACTGACGAGGAAATTGGTAAAATATAATATTTGAAGGATAAAAAACCAAAAGGTAAGTCAATGATATGCATAAATAGGTGGATGTGCATACTTCTAGTAGATAATTAGGTCTGAGAGGATAACAATTAGATTTTTGGAAGCATAAAAAAAAAGATGAACTCCCCTTACCCTAGAATCAAAAGTGTAATTCTTCACTTCCATATGGTAACTTACATCATGGAATACAACAGTTTCTCATATAAAAAGCTACAAGACAACACTCCATCGCAGCCTAATACGTTTTATCCATCAGTTCATCAATTTATGGAGCAGAAGTTAGTCATTCGAACAGTCAATTTCTTCAAAAAGAGGAGAAAATGTACAAGTCTAAAGTACAAGCCTAGTCAAAAGACTCAAAACCAGTCTCAGATGGGACACAAAACCCCCAACCATATCTTCATTCATGCTCATATTAGGCAATCAATGGCTAAAGAAATGCAAAACAAAAACCTTTTGGATTTGCTCAGTGGTAATGTTTGCAGGTGGATATGAAGGCATCATAGGAATCATCTGTGGTGGCTGCTGCATCTTCTGATTTGCTTTAGACAAACCCTAAGCCTGAGCAAGAAAATCCCAGATGAATAACCTTTATTAGAACACATAAAATGGGCGTAGAAACAAATAAAAGCAAGTATAGGAACATACGAATTGATTAGAGGATGTTCTAGAAATATGTAAACAAAGATGATGCATTTACCACGTGCTAGAAATATCCATGATTAAATTACCAGTCTACTAATAGAGTTCAGTTGATCAATTATTAACCAAACATTACAATCAAACTTTTCCAAAAGGTGCCCACTAAAATTCTTTGCTGCTATTTCAATGCGATAAACATAAATGAAATTAATGAAAACAATCATCAGAAATGGAAACCAATAGGAGACTCGAGCTTATTTCATTCCAATCGCAAGTACAATTTAAGGTAACTGGTTAAACAGCTTTACCGTCAAAGCTTTCCCTTAAATGCATAGATAAAATAAAAGACACCCAGTTCGCTATTTTACTATCATTGGTCATCCAATCAGATATGTTAACAGTTTCAATTGTTATCAATATGAACAGTATATATCAAAAAAAAATAAAATAAAATCGATCAACTAAAATCAAGACTGTTTAGAATCAAGATTTACTGAACTGGAAAAGTGCACGGCTCTACACAAAGAATGGCAGAAATAAAGTTCCTTCTCCCGAGTCGAGTAATTGACAGTGAGACGAGCTAAGAAATTCTCCCGTAAAACCGTTACAGAATCTACGACTAGGAACGGCAACGTTGATAAGAAGGGAACGGCCTCTGCGACGGTGATGCGGCTGATCGAAGAAGATAGGGTTTTATTTTGAAGAAAACAATTATTCTGAAATTAGAATTTATAGGATTACCACTCACTTGCAGTTTACGCAGTTTAAAATCATTTACATTTTCTGATGTGGTGCATATTTTTTATACGTTACGGCTAGATCTGGGCACAAATCCCATTGCGCGCGAGGCTCGCCCGAGTCCAAGGTAATTTGAACAGGTTTGGATAGGAGTTTTAGAATCGGCCTGGTCAGAGTCCATTTAGCTCAAATAATATACGGGTCGAGTTTGGTTTTTGTATTAAAATCCAAGCTCGGTCTGCCCGGTCCGATATTATATATAAATGTGTTAAATTAGTTATATAATTGGTATATTTATTATAAAGTTGTATAATATAATAGTGAAAATACCAATTGATTTTTGGTTAAGTGGTACACTTTCAATGTATTGGTGGGAGGTTTTAGGTTCGAAACTCAGCCTCTTCAAGGATTTATTAATTATTTAAAAAAAATATAATAGTGAAAATCATTTACATTTAAAGTTTTTTATAAAATTAGTATGTTAAATAAATTTAGTTGAGAATGTTGTGGTTTGTTTTTATATTTTCTGAAAAATATTTGTATGAAAATAGTTTTTTTAGTAATAAATATTTTTTATTAAAATATTTGATAGGCCCGCGGGCCGGGCTTGGGATTTCATTTTTTCTTAAAAGCTCGGTTCGACCCGAGTCTGAATATTATTCCATTATAGTTTGGGCCGGGCTTGGATTACACTTTTTCTAGTCAAGCTCAACTAAGCCCGGCTCCAGCCCGTCCAAACCTGGCCCATGTCTAAGTCTAGTTACGACTAAATTTTCCTTATAGTACAATCACGGATGAATTAAGTTACCTGAAACAAAAAAAGCTCCTCAAATCTTGCAACTTAGAACAGATAAATATTCTAACTTTATTAATAAAACATAAATTTACCAGTCCTTTGGAATACATTGTAACACATCTATTCATTATATTCACAAAAATGGAGACACAATGCATCAAAAATTTATTTCTTTAATTAATATGGTAGAACATTTTTATTTGGACTACCTCAATCATAATATATTTGCAAATTATGTCCAGTTTATAATTGAATTGAAAAATAATGTTAAAATAAAAAATATTGAATTGTGTTTAGTATGGTACAATATGCTAATATGATATTAATTACTTTCAATAAAAAGTCACTTTTATTATAGACATCAAATGAATTCATGCAAAATTAACTATGATAACAATGTCACAAACTAATTAAACCTAAATTTCTCTGTTAAGTGGATGTTAGAGAAAACAAATTTTGTTAGTTGTGAAATTAACTTTCCTTACATTTATACTCATACAGACAATAGGAGTGATCATTTCTGAGATAATAAAAGAATTATAATTCAATATTCTCATTCACATCATTGAAAGGAAAAATTGATATATTTCTATCAACCAACAAGGTGGTCCGAGAACATTCATATTACACGGAAACAATTATCATTGGATCGGGAGTTTGATGCCACTACAAGGATCACCACCAATGTTTGCACACTTGTACATTTTTATACCAAAAATGAAGTTGAAAATAGAATATAGATGGTAAGGTTATATTTCTTGCATATAAGATATATGTGAATACTATTACATATCAATGAATTTTTATTATTTCAAATTGAAATATATTAATCACATCATACCACATATTATCATATCATATCTATATATTAGTAAAAGTAATTAAGTGTTAAATGTCTATTTTATTTTTATTTTTATTTTTATTTTTATAAAATAAATTATGGATAATAGTTAATATTTTTAATTATTTAATTAAGAAAATTCAATTTTTTTAATTATCTATCTATCTATACATTACTAAAAGCAAAAGATTATTAAAAGACAATTTTACCCCTATATTGTTTAGTTATAAAATATTAAATTCTTAATTGCTAATTGAAAATACATAATCTACTGTTAATTAAAAACTGATAACCGCAAATTGAAAAGTTTTTCCCTATTGTAGTTATAATTGCTAATTGACAATAATGACGTTTTTATTGATTAAATAATGCATCCATGCATCGCTGGGTATTACACTATTTGAAAATAAGTATTGAAGGTGGGATACAAAGAAGACAAACCCCCATAGTAAAGTAATCGATGCTAAATCACCGTCTAAAACTAATGTTCCATAACACAAAAAAACACTCATTTGTGTGAAATATTGACAACCCATAAATCCACAAAAACTATCGTTGCCCAATACAAGTCCAGTCATAACCAACTTTCGAACAAACAAGGAACATTGGAAGAACTTTACAGATAGAAAAAGAACATCAATTGTTTTTCATTGTAATTTTAATGTCTCCAACCAAATATAGGCTTTGAGCATTTTATACATAAGAACGTACTCTTATCTAATACCAAAGTCAAGATGTGACTAGATAAATACTGCTTTCCACAGCTTAAAAACCAAAAAAGAAGGACCCCTTTTCAAGCCAAATCCAAAAGCTATAAGGCAAAAAGATAGAACCAGAGCACATGTTTAAATAAAAAAACAATTTCACATGTGCTAGAACTGTTATCAAAACTCAAAACCTCATCCTTGATCCCTTCCATTTTCTTCCACATTCTTCACATGGCACTATAATCAAAGCCGTGGATTATCATTTCTTCCAAAACTTCACCACATTCTAGCAGATAAGCCACAAGATACATCTCACCTGGGAGTCCCACAAAATTGAAAATTTCTATTTTCTTTAGATTCATTTGTGAACATTCAACCACTGAATCTAGTTGATGCTAATAGAAACGATAGTAATCTCTTCCACTTTCTTTAGGCACCACAAGTCCTTGCACAACTAGTATTCAAAATTTGAGGCATACAAATCCAAAATGAATTTGGACTCAAATGGAAATTTTATTACAACTTACACAAGGGAAGTTTAGATTTTCTAGCTTTGGAGAGCATTTTAGCAGATTCGGTAGCACGTCCCAATGAACTGGTGTTCCAACATATAACTCCAATTTTTTTTAGATTATGAAATAGATGGAGACCATGGTGCTCGATAATATTTCCAAGCTCCTATGAAATGATAAGCAATAGATTTAGTATCATACCGATGATTAAATATACAAAAAGACAAGCAATTAACTCTTATCTGTCAAAATCTTCAAAGTCTAACAAAACTCATCGATATCTTGTATTAAGTGTGTGATTGTAATCTAGTTATGTAGGTCGGTGAAATTGTAAGCTAAATATTTATACTTAATTCGTAATCAATTTGTTCTTATACTCTCAATCTTTTCCAAAAAATCATATGATCAATTGAAGCCACTCACCAAACTCAAAGCAAAATCAAAATCCACCTATATCTTGCATTGGTGAAATTATGAACTAAATATGGACTTTCTCCATCAAACACTACAAAAATTGAATTATTAAATATGGAGAATGGATACATAATTACTGCTCAGTCATATTCAGTCAAATTCAGTCATAATTAATTTGTTTTCCACTCTCACAATTGTTGTGCTCGCTAGTTCTTTTGTAGACTAGCTAGTTCAGCTCCAAAAAATTGACATATTATTACAGTAGGGTGATTATCATCAATGAAAGCATCAACATCTTTAATGATATATTTCAATTCCTCTCCATGATTCGTGAGATTGCTGAGCACTTGGAGAATTAAGAGTTATGTTTCCTATTGTACTATTATAATCATTTACAATTTTTGATCTTTGACAAATATGTTTAAAGTAATGTATTCTTTAAAAAAAATACTCATCTAGTTTTCTTTTCTTTTTGTCATGTCCGGTGCACTTTGAAAATAATGATGAGCTACTAGATCAAATCATGTGTCAAACGATATCTTTATAAATCGAATAACCCTCTTCAAGCTTATCACTGTCACATGGTCAACATTGTTTTTTATCCCCGTCCATGAGAGAGCGAGCAATTTTAGTTCTAAAAATTAGCAAGATTTGAATTTATAAAAATTAGTGTTCCATACCAACTTGGTTTTGTGCTCTTGCTATGAAACCTCCAAAACAAGTCATAATGACAATTTGACTGGACACATTATTTTGGGGTCAACTCAACGTTTAAACTACCTACACTACAAATAAATGCACAAATTTGAAGGGCTTACTTTTCTTCTATATTGTCCAAACTTTAAGTGTACGACTGCATTCCTCGCGTACACAAAAACTAATGAGTTCCTAACCACGAGCATCTGATCATGAAGCACATCACTGATAAAATTTCTAACATGCTTTCTCCATATAGTGACATGCAATATCTTTAAAAGATGAGGGTGTGGCCTTCACATCTCCCATAAGTGAATGATAGCTTTCAACGGAACATCATGCATTTCTCACTTATTTCAACCACGCAATTCAAGATCTCTTGAAAGTTCAAGTTTGCTACATGATCCGAGAGAATCCTTCCATCAATACAATTAAAATTAAAATATTCATAAACTGTAGTATAAATATAAACATACTAATTATTATGAAAAGAATTATACCAGAAACCAATTTCAAGGATTTAAAAGGGTTTCTTATGCAAGGAAGGTGCTTCATTTCAAGTCCAAGATCCTTTAAAGAAGAAGCCATGATTCGATGAATTATACCTGCTATGTTATTAGTAAAGATAGAAACCAATAAATCGTAAGTTTGTATAGGTCTATTAACAAATAAACCACTGAAATTATTTGCAAACAACAAAATCGGATTAAAATGTTAACCTCAAAATAAACAAGAACAAATTGACACTAATGGAGTGTAATTGCCAAGGACTTGAAAAGAATTGCAGCTGCATGGTCATGCTAATTTAAAATCCAAAATAAACTAGTAATAATCTAAATTGCATGAAATATTCCCTAAAATCATCCTGTGCTTAAAAATATTTATGACTCCCCATGGTAAGTTTCTCAACACGTGATTTCTTATTGTAATCCTCTAAATGAATTGCAAAATCAAACTAATTTTCGTACATGCAGCTTCTTTTATTTGCCTTTTCATCTAAAGTGGAGATGTGAGCATCGGATTTTCATCCGGAGCCGATGATGAAACGATACTGTGTATCGACAACTCTAGAAATACACTAGCTAAGGTTGGAAGAAAGTTCAAAGGTTTCAATGGTCTCTTTTATCCAAATTTGAGTCGAATTCAAACACTTCAAACCCAAGCAGCTGCACCACGGAATCTCCCCTATAAATACTCCCATTTTATGTCATTTTCAATATCAATAAACACTCAAAAACCCTTGAGATTCAGATCAACAAGCTGAATCAAAAGTTTTTGTTCAAGAACACAAACCCCTCTTTCCTTCAAAGCCCGGTTGAATGCTCTCGAAAAAATCAAATAAGTTGATAATAAATGAATTTTTAAAAAATCAAAATAATATGAGTGATATAGTATATGTCTAAAATATACTTCCATGATTATCAACTTATTAGTGATATAGTATATGTGTAAAATATACAGGTGTTATTGATGTGGTTCCATGATTTCCTTATTCCCTAATTTTTTGTATTATGTCTTAATTATATTAGAAGATGTTGACATTGGAAAATTTTGATTAAATATCTTCAACAATAATAAAAAATAATGTTAAAAATGAATCTTCAAATATTGATAAATAAATTCTTGGTTCTAGATATTCGCTCTCAAAGCTGGAGGGGCCAACTTGTTCAAATGTCCTTAATTTAAAGCTTTGCAAACATCACTTTCAACAAAAAATAAACATAATCAGTGGGATAATGTAGATATTATAATAGAACGCTATAAAATAAAATAAAGAAATTAAGGATACGAAAACACTAATAAGTTGAGTCGTATTGGACATTGTCTTTACAATTACTTGGTAATTCTTCTCAAGATTAAATAGCTTCTTGAAATCCTAAAGAAGATTTGGTGACATGAATAAAAATTTAATAAATCTTGAAAGATAGGACGTGTGGAGATCAAGACCAAAAATATATTCTCATAACATGAATTAAGAAAAACTGAGTTGGTAGATCTCAAACTCAATTATAAAAGCATAAACATTATACTCTAGAACTCATGTATGAAGCTATACAAATACACAAAACAAAGTTTATAACCCGTCAAACCGCATGCAAATGATTAAGCAATAGCCACCAAGCTAGAAAACGGAAATCATTAAAACCCAAATAATCCTTTGATACCCAAATCGTTAGAAATGAACAATAGCCTAATTAAATTTATTAAAATGTATAACGTATATCTGTCATTCAAAAACTCATTAATATACACACATTACAATTCACTTTTCCATACATTACATATTACATATATAATTAAAAACAAACCATAAAACGTTAATAATAAAAACACATCAGTAAAACTCTTTTTTGTAAACAATATATATAATATATGGCTTAAATATAAACTCTTTTAAATCATCAACATAAATGTATTAAAACACATAAAAGATATTAAATACCGTGTAACCTCAATTTTGTAATTAACAAATAAATTCTTTTGACAGAATAACTTTAAATCTTCCAACAATTAATATGAATATTAAATAATTGGATTTAATTTAATCTTTTTTATCAAATTTAGTATTTTTAAACTTTATTCAAATATAGAGAGGTAAAATAGTAATTTATCATCTTTTGCTTTTATTAATATATAGATTGATCTATTCAAAATTGTTACATGAACATAAAATTTGCACTTTCTTCTCATTATTAATAGGCAATGTAAGTTAGAAAAAGTATGTATGTATATATATATAGAAATAAATTTAAATGATCTATCCATAAATCTCATTAGACATCACACTAG
>CAOJBJ012720945.1:0-13443 GCA_948291685.1 Euphorbia celastroides
AGTGCACGACTTCGTGCAGTGGTCTGGACATTTTCATGCAAAACGCACGACGTGCACTTATGGTGCATGACTTCGTGCACTCTCCTACCCACATTCACCCCGAGCGCACGGCGTACACTTGTGATGCACGACCTCGCTCCCATCGGCCTCTAAACTCACTTATATAATTCTAATACCATGCTAATGACCCGAATGCATGCTTAACTCGATTTCTTTTCTATATGATAAGGTACAAATGAAATAAGAGATTTTCGGGTCGTTACAGATAACATTAATTGTTTGTCAAGTAAATGAAAAATAAGAAAAAGAATTAAAAAAATGCATTTTTTTCGTTGAAACTTTGAATTTCTAGTTATGCTATATGATGAAACCATTAACGTTACTATATGAAATGTAGAAAACGAAATGTTTTAATTTCGGCTAAGACTAACAACCCCGTGAGATGTGCAATATCAATTTCTTAAGGAAATTGTATCACGCATAGTTTTTTGTTTTCCTTTTCACTTTTAATGAAAAAATGTATATTGTTATTTTACTTATCTCCCTTTTTCTTTTTAACTATATGTGAATTGCACCCCAATAATAATAGCCCACTAGCCAAAAGTTTCAATCTTCTAATTATTTGGAATTCGCAACTAAAATTTGTCATTTCTCTTGACTCATTTTTTTTTTCTAATTTATCCCTAAAATAAGATCAAACTCGATATATTATTAGCAAAAAAGTCAAAACTTTTTATGACTTAGTTAAACCGTTCATAACTAGTTGTTTATATACGTAAATCATTCTATAAACTTGTGCAACCTTCTATAACTTCTTATAACCTCGTGTTCATGTACTTAAACATATAATAGCCTCCTATAACATGCTGTTTATGTGTTGAAATCATTCTATATGTACCTCATAATCTTATGTTTATGTACTTAAATCTTCTATAACTTCATATAATCTAAAGTTAATGTAATGGTACTTTTTAACCTCCTACAACCTTCTATAACCTCTTACAACCTTATGTTATGCACATAACCTTTTATAATCTCCCATGACCTACTTTTTTATACGCAAACTGTTGCAACCTCCTATAACCTTTTCTATAAACTCACATTTATATACTCAAACAATTCTATAACCTTATGTACTTAAACCATTTTAATTTGGGAAAGGAGTAGACGAATAAAGGAGGAGGAGGAGGAGGAAGATTTGATGATATATTTTGAAATGCACGTGTCACATTTTTATTAGATTGAATGTGTATTACAGTATCCTCTTCTTATGCAATTGAGAACATACGAGGTAGTTAAATGACACTTTTAACCACTGAGCTTTGATATAATGTCCAACAGTTTCTTTATGTATGATAATGAAAAGAAGTGAAAGTTGGGTGGAAAATTGAGAAAATATGAAATCAAATATGTTCTATTAAACCTATGGGGGACAAATGTTTAATCTCTACATAAATTTATTTATCACTAATAAGCACGTGACCACTCTTACAATAAATTGATGGTACACATGCATTATGCTTATATGAATTTCTGGTTCGTCTCACTACTTTTATATGTAGTTCATCCTTAAACTGTAAAGAATTATGACGCACTGGTCATAGTAATGCACCATAGTTGTAAAGTTGTTGTCAAATCAGTGATCATCAAGCTACAAATACCAATACTCAAGAACATAATCCCAATAACAATGTACACCAAGCCCACTACAAAATTTACAACTTTATATACACATTGCACCACAAGTATAAATCACTCCAACACCATCCCAACACTTTCACTCTGCTAAAGCAACCCTAACGAGGATCAAGTATCGTGACAGTCATTTCATTAGTCGAAGTAGAGTTGCAATAGCTCGAAGACGATTCCCCTTCAGCAAAAGCTCTTTCAGTAAAAAACCCAGGCTGCTTCGGTTCGGGCAATGTACTTTCACCCCCCAACATTAGTACCACAGTTGCCATATTCGGCCTGTCTTCTGGCCTCTGCTGCACACATAATAGCCCCACATGAACACACCTTATTATGTCATTAAGCTCACCCGACTCTCCTAATATGTCGTCTATTAACTCCAGTGGCCTTCCCTCCATCCACAGTCTCCATGCCTAAAAAATTGTCAGAACTATTAGCAAGTCAATTACTGATGTTTGGTAATTTGTCCTTGATTAGGCGAAAATGATTACTTACATGGCCTAGAAGGTTGTGTAGATGATCTTTGCTGTGAAATCCTCGGTTTTTTCTACCACTTATTATCTCTATTACTAATACTCCGAAGCTGAAGATGTCTGATTTTACGGAGAAAAGACCGTCAACTGCATACTCTGGAGCCATATAGCCACTAAAATGAAAAGAGAGTGTGTCTAGGAAAAAAATGCGTGTTTTCATTTTTGAGAGAAACGAATGTGTTGTATACTTACAATGTTCCAACAACTCTGTTTGTGTTAGCCTCGGTTTGATCTCCACCAAAGATTCTAGCCATACCGAAATCTGAAATTTTCGGGGTCATATCTTTGTCTAGCAGAACGTTGCTGGCCTTGAGGTCTCTATGGATGATCCTAAGTCTTGAATCTTGATGAAGGTACAAAAGTCCTCTTGCAATTCCATCGATGATGTTAATCCGCTTAGGCCAATCTAATTGTTTGCTTCTTGCTTTATCTGAAATTCCTCATTGAATGTCAGTGTCTAATAAGAAAATATGTGATAGGATAAGCATTGTGAATTCGGAAAAGAACAAACCGAAGATAACGAAGTCCAAGCTTTTGTTGGGCATATATTCATAGACCAACATCCTTTCATCTCTTTCAATGCAACAGCCTAGAAGCTTGACAAGATTTCAGTGTTGAAGTTTGGCAATCAACACAACTTCGTTCTTGAATTCTTCCAATCCTTGTCCAGAACTCACCGAAAGCCTTTTGACTGCAATTTCTTGGCCATCAAACAATGTCCCCTGCCAGTGGATTTCTAGGCGTTTAAAGCAATGCAACAATTTGACTAAGACATTCGCAGATTGTATAGTTACCTTGTACACAGGACCGAAACCACCTTCTCCCAGCTTGTTGTTGGTGGAGAAGTTACCCGTGGCCTTTGTTATTGTGACAAAATCAAATATGGGTAGCTCAAAATCATCGTTTCGGCTTGCACTGTAATCTCTGTTGATTATGCGTCTCATCCTCTCTGAAAGTAGTACAAAATGGACACAGTACGGGAGGATCAGTGTACTGTAATAGAATAAAATGCTTTCATGTAAAATAACTACCCGAAAAACTAGTTGCATAAGGAACAAAAATTAAGTAAAAAAAAGTTAACCTCTCATTTCTCGTCTCCTTTTTCTGATGATCAATATCCACCCCAGAAGAAGCATTCCCGATCCAACTACAATGGTGGAGACAATAACTCCAATTCGCATATTCTTCTTTGATTCCCTCTTCTTATTTATCTCACCTTCAAGATTAAATTTCAAGTTCAAAAACAAATCAGAAACAAAAATAGAACAACCGAAAAAGAAATGTAAGGAGATTCAAATACTTAGATATGCAGCAGACATTCGGACATAAATCTGTTGACCAGCATCACTAAACTCCCTGAGCAATCAAGTCACTGTACCAAACAACGCACCCACTTCCTTGGCCCGAAACATTCGTATTAGCAAACGCAACACAAGAGCAATTCCTCAAGCAAAAATCCCGGCACTCCTCGGTGCTCATACTCCTATTATACCAAGAACCTGAAGTATCAGGCATTTTGAGCCCTTTTTGCGTCGAAAACCCCTCGCCTCTACCACAAGACAACGCACTCTTTCGCTTGCACCCGCTAGACCAATCCTGAAAGCTCCAATCTCTCGCTGATTTGGGCTCAAACCCATCCAAACAAGCGCACATCGGCGAGTTATTAATGTTGCACTTGGCATTTACGCCGCAGAGATTGTAATTATCGCATTGATCTTCGCCCACTGCGAAATATGTAGCCCAGCTATGCGTCTGGTCTATCCATGTTGAACGCTGCGTTTGGCCTGATGCGTTCACTGCTAGAATCGAAATCACTGAGCTGTTTTCGAGGTGAATGTTGTAGTACACCTCCTTTTCGTTTAGAACGAATTCGAATCGGTAAACCGGGTTGGGCCTCAGCCTCGGAGCTCCGGTAAACCGGAGACCGTTCCAGGGTCCGGCTCTGAAGACTATTGTGTTTTCTTTCTTGTACATTAGTTGCGGGTACCCTTTCGGGTCAATTCCGAAGCTGTAAAGGCCTTTTGCCGGATCGCTTAAGCTCTTCCATGAAGTAATTGTCCTGTCCAAACCCGTTACCAAATTTCTCCCCAGTTTCATTTCAGGTAAATTGGTGTCGCCCGGGTAATCAAAGCTCTGAAACAGATAGTTTTCGGAGTCCGAATTGCGCTCTTTGACTACGAAATTTCCCGAATCCAAGAGCTGGGCAACTGGGTTGGTTCCTGTCATGGTGTTGTTGGAGGACCAAACGACGCCGTTTGTGGCGTTGAGGAGAAGGAGAATTCCTTGGTTAGTGAAATTTAAGACGGCTGAGCCGCCGGTGATCGGAGATTCTCTGTTGGCGACCCAAACGACGGTACCGGAGGATATTCGTTTGAACCAGATGGCTAAGTAGCGGGGCTGAAGAAACCGAGTTCGTAGGTTTGGTCGGCGGAAACAATGGTGTCGCCGTCTTTGAGTGATTGGCCGGGAGAGATTGTGTCGGCGGCGAAGGAAAGGGTTAGAGTAGTGAAGAAGAGTAAGCAGAAAGAGAGGGAGAGATTCGGCAGACACGATAGGGGGAGCATTGGAAGGTGTTTGGATTTCAGACAAAGGCTATTTGGGTTTGGTTTATGCGTTTGACTTTGTCAAAATTGATGGCACGAGCCTTGACCTTATAGTCATTTGCTTTAATTCATCTCAATTTCTCTTGTATCCACCCTATTTAATTTCCACTTGACCCTAAGTAGACTACTAAACTATGAAGCTTTTCCCAAGTTCCAACATGTCACATTGCTAGAAAAGTCTTTTTACCTTATTATAATTAATTTTTTTTTTATCTTTAGATTTAAATTTGTTGTTGTTTTCAGCTTCAATTTGAAAATCATATTTTCATACTTTTTCAAATATTTTCATTTTCAAGCTTTTTTTTCTAAGTTGCAGATCTACCACTAAAAACAGTATAAAACTATTTTTACTTAATTGTATAGTCAAAATGTGTTGTTGAAAGCTGAATTTTGTTTGTTTGAACTAGGATTGTTTTGAAGTAGGTCAACTAGATACTACAATAAATATTAGGATGACTTACAAAAATATACAAAAATGAGCTTTTGATTCAAGAGAATGACAACTAACTCAAATTTGTTACATAAATAACAAAAACAACAAAACTATTATTACCAAGTATCCACTCAAGTTTCATATTTACAAAAATGACATGTCCATACATATGTTTTACATATACCAATATGCTTTACATATTCTTTACATTGCATATATTTGCATTTAATTTACATATTATTCCAAACTGGTTAAATAGATGTAAAAACATCTTATTACGCATTTATTTACATATGCATTACATAGTTGATATTTCTGAACTGTTTTGATAATATAAACAGATTTATAAATTCATTACATATGATTTACATAACCAATACATATGCTTTATATAAAAATTACGAAGTGGTTTACAGATTCATTACGTGAACTTTACAAAATCCATTACATCTGATATACATATACAATAAATGTCTCTTACACACTTGCAAATTCAATTCTGATTTGAGAAAGAAGAAGAAGAAGAATCCATTACACATATTACACAACCAATACATAGTGATTACATGTACTATACATGTCATTCCCACAATATAAGCATTTTATCGAACACCTTGTGTGCATCCTTTTAACACCATTATCTTCATCACCATTACATTTTAAAAACAACAAAAAAAAAAGAAAATCAAGCAAAATAAAACTAGATTCGTAACCAATTTCAACACAAGAATCGAAATCGAAATCAAAGTTGGAATCGAAGTCGAATAACAAACCGAATGAAACAGAAAAAGCAAGAAAAACCATTTCTCTCCATTCACTGCTCGCGTTCATTGATTCTAAAGGTTTCAGTGAGCAATTGAAGGATGGCGTTGAATTCAAAGCAAAACAGAATTCGCATTGAAATCGAAAAATCAAAATCTAGCTAGACGATGATGCTGGAGTATGAGATTGGAGTATTCCAGAAGGCGTCGAACGAAATCGAAAGAAAAGAATTGACATGAGAGGGATTGGAAAGAAGCGAGAGAGGAAGGTTCGGGAATTTGGAAAGAAACACGATAAGAGGGATGGGGTAAAAGTCAAGAGTATTTATAGTTGTTATTTTTGTAAATAATAAATTAAATATATTATTTATGTAAATAAGTTTTCTATTGAATAATTTATGTAAATAAATTGAAAGTATTATATATTAGTACTAATTTCCATAAATATTACATACTCAATGAAATATCAGTTGCCAGCACATGTACTTTTTATAAATAAATTTGTTTACTCATTTTATTGGTTATACTCATATATTAATTACTTTTGTATGCATAAAACGGAAATAAGCTAAAACGATGCAAGATCGACTTAAGTAACTTTAAGCACTAAATTGTTGATTGAAGAATCATTCTAGAATTAATATTAGATGAAGGCTTGTTTGATCAGTTAGTTGGTAAGTAGAGGTGTATTTCTACGTTATTCATTCTAATTAAGATCTACATAAAATAGTATTCATAATGTTGTATCATAAAATATATACACCTTCTAATGTGAAGGTGATAGATCTTGAATTTAAAACTCAACATTTTCAAAGATTTTTTAATTACTAACCGTAGTTCATTAAAGTATAGTATTGTATGGTGTGGTATAGTATGGTATGGTTTTTTTAAAGTTAAAAGAACCATGAAAACAAACAAGAGATAATATAATATGGTAGGGTCCTTTTAAAATATAAGGGAGAACCATGGAAAACCATCAAATCCGTGGTTCTAAAAAATTTGAGTTTCATGGTTTTGAAAACCATGAAAAAACCATACCATGAAATAAAACCATGGAACCAAACAAATGAATTTTAAAACTAAACTATACAAAATCATACCATACCATAAAAAATCATGAATCCAAACAAAGCCATAGAAACAGAAGTATATTACTTTGTAACAAGAAAAATTACTTGTCAAAAAGGAAAAAAAGTTCGAGTATTATCACCTTGTACTCTTAAAGCGAAAATGAGACTCAATTGTTCCAGCGATGCAGAATAATAAAATTGCATAAGCAAATTTAGGATAAAAAATATAATTGATCGTACAACTGTATTTAAGTATAAGTTTGGTTCATAGGGTGTATATGTAATATACTTTACGTGATAAAGTTCATTCTGAAAACTTGCATTTATTGATCGTACAACTGTATTTAAGTCTTCAACTGCAAAGTAAAATTACAGGCCGAGAAACATTAATTTATGCCAGTAAGAAATCGGATTGAGAAGAGATTCGAAACCTAACCACTTATTAAAAAATATCAGACTGAAGTCAAGCCGATAAATTAAACGGTTCATAGTTTATTTAGTTCAACTCATTATTTTAATTTTTAAATTGTATAATATATTCATATATTATATATAATTTAGGTTTAAAACATCTCTTATATAAATAAAAAATATTTAGATACATACATAATATCTTAAATCGGTAATTATTTCAACTACACCGAATTCATGACCGGTTCACATTTGAACCGGGCGATCCGGTTCGGTTTGATTTTAATAACACTGCCAACAACATTAAGTCAAGTCTACTAATCATGATGGATGGTATTTAGCTAATGTAACCAGTTATTGACAGACAAAGAACTTATGACTTTATGTTTGTCCGTCTTTAATTAAAATTGCAATTATATCTAATTTAATTTAATAAATTATATATTTCCGTAAAAAAACAACATTAATATTTAAGAGATTGCATGCTTTAAGATGAGAGTAAAAATTATCCTTGCTAAGAACAAATTCACAAATTAAAGGGAATTTATATCGGGAACCGGATTCTCAGGACCCATTCCAAATTCAAGGAATAGAAAATTAAAGTGAATATTTTAGTAAGAATGAGAAAAAAATTATTTAATGCAACTTTATTTGTGAACCATTGGATTTGGTGAGGGTTCTGGTGACCCGGTGCCGGATAAAAAAAGCCCAAATTAAAACAAAAATACAAAAAACTATCCTAGTTGATCGCTATCAAGAATATTTATTTATTCCTTATATTATATTTATCATCAATTATTATTGTTTATAAATTTTATTTAATGTTATTATATTATTTATTTATTAATTTTTTGAATCATAACTATTAGTGCGATGAATATAATATTTAATTCAATTTATGTTATTGTTTAAAATTAATTGTAGGCTATAAAGTGCCTATGATTCAACATATATGTACTTTCACTATTGGTTGATCTTTCAATCTAAAAATATATAATTTAACAATTTAAGCGCAAAGAATAATATGAGTATATTACATAAACAAGGTAAACAAATAGATTTTATAGAAAAATCTAAATGAACAAATAATAGACACAAGGACAATCTTGTCAAAAATAAATATGCATTACAAGGATTGAGGTTATAGTTTGATGAATACAAAGTATAAGGAGGTATTACAAAACATGAGGAGGTAGTAGTTCTTTTGTGCAAACCTTGGGGAGATTAAAATTATTTACTCTTATTTTTAAGTAAGCAAGCATGATCTAGCTCATTCCACCATTTGATCCAAACTCTAACAACTCATTTAGTGGTAGAGTATAACAATACTTTATCAAAAACAAAGTAATCCAAGAATTTACATTGAAGTTATATTGATAACTACACCATTAATTGTTAATATCAATATTATATAAAGTATACTCACAACTAAAAGTGAAGTAATCTAATAATGTCTAGTAAACTACCTGAAAAATTGATAATAAGTTGAAAACAAATTAGCATTATATTTTAATTTGGAAAGTATTATATTTTTACTTTTTATGTCACGGAAAAAAACACAGATTGGTAAGATTTCTTCACCAAATACCACTGCATCTTATATATTGGAATATTTTAAGTTGCATAACTTTCAAAAGTCCACAACTTTTACCTGCCAATGCATGGGTTCCACTTCTATTTCATTTACGTTCTAGAAGATAATGACATGGATTTTAGCCCTTTTGTTTTGGCTTTAATTTCTTGGGAAATTTCAATATCAATACCCTTATTCTCAGTATTAATTCTGACAAAATGTCCTATATCTTATTCATAACAGTTTTCTTATAATTAATGATTTTCTGACAAATAAATTATCAATCAACAATGAAACTCCACAAGAGAGCTAAACAACTAAAAAAAATAGGATTTTAAGGTTCTTTAGTTAAATACATGTGTTGTTATACACAATTTTTCATCAGTTTACAACTTAACCTCCTCATCATCATATGAAACTAACCTATTCACTTCAATTCCAAAACTTCATACTTGATGACGTCTACCAAATCCATGTTTGATCGAATTTCCTAAAGAATCATATTCAAATTAGAATCAAACAATGCTTGTTACGAGATTTTGATATCAATTTCATATTTATTAATGTTCACACATATATGCGCATATTTTACATATAATTATATTTTTTAAAAGAATTTTTCAATACATATTAAGATTTTTGAAGTCCAATAGATTATAAATAACAATATATTTTAAGGTGATTTTGTTTTTTTCCTTACTTTGCCACCATCACTATTGGATTGAGTTTCATTCCACTAATTTAATGGTAATGAAGGACAAAGTAATGTTAGCTTTGTAAAAAACAAAGTCACCATAATTTTCACTATAAATAACAAATCAAGAATGATTGTTAAAATACAATAAATAAAATATCATTTTCCAAGCTGGCTTAGGCCGATCACTCATATTTGTGTAAATACAATACTTGACCGATAAAAATTTTGGATTGTAACAGGTCGAGTTTTATTGAAAAATGAGTGTTCAAGTTTAGCTCAATAAAATGAGGTTGGCCATGTAAATGGATATAATTATAACTAAGAAAAAACAAGCATCTCCCGCGACTAATGCCACTATTATTTATCTTTTTTATAATTTTGTCAAAAGGGATCTGAACCATGATTTGTTGCTGTACGCAATATCCTGTAAGACACGGTGACTAGAAGAATGGTGACGTACCTGAAAGACTTGCAAGTCAAAGTTTAAGAATAAACAAATCATAATTAAATTATAATGACAAACTTGCTAATGTTTGCTTTCTCCTAAATTATTTTTCCAAATATGAATTAGTTTCTTCAAGGTAAAATCCAAAAATATAGTGTTTTTGACCTTTTATTTTAATGAAAGTTTCAACACATTCCTTTTTTGCCTACAAACTAGTGTCATAACCTTTAAAAAAATTTGTTACTTTATTCCTCTATTGTCTTCCTTATCTAATTGTTGATGTGATCATGATATCATGCGTTTTTTTGTAATTTCTTATCTTATTTTGCGATTATCTCTCAAACCGTTTACTTTTTTGATATGCCGCTTCAGAATTTTTTGTTCCGCTGATTTTATCTTTCAAACGTCATTCATTATGATATACTTTTTCAAAACAAAAAATTCGATTTTTTTATACATGTTATATCCTGGTTATATCCTCTCATATATAACATAAAAAATCATGATATATTCAGGATATAAAATGATATATTCATAAACAAACCAAAATAAACCCAAAAATGAACGATAAATCCAGAATTAACAAACAAAGTCATCAAAACCAAAAAAACGCAAAGGCGCAGAAACCAAATTCACTTTCAATATGAGATCCCAAAAAACTCACTGATCATTTACAAAACTCAATAAAGAAACATAATAGATCATTACAACATCGACTTCGGTTTTGATTTCAAGAAAAAAAGACAAAAACCACGATGACACTAATGAGATTCGTACATTTAATTTGATATTTCCAGTGTATTTACAACATCGGTGACGAGTCTGAAGGGAAGAGGTTTACCGGCGACGGGTCTGAGACGAGATCGGTTCCAGCGGAGGGGAGGAGAGGAGGCGTCGGAGCGGTTACTGTGGTGGGCGGAGAGGACGACGGCTCACTAGATCCAGTCGATTTTCCAGCGGTGATTTTCAGATTTGGTTCTAGTCGATTTTCTGGCGAGCGAAATAACAATACAATCAAAGAATTAATCGACAACAAAAAAACTAGCTTGACAATCGAGCAAAACGACAATGAAAATTGAGAAGAACGAAAGTGAAATCAACAACAAATGAAGATAAGAAGGGAAGAGAATGAAAAGGATTGACGGAAACAGATATAAAGAGAAAAGAATTTGGGGAATGAATGTTTATATTGGAATGTAGTCATGAGTTTGGAAAGTTAAAATTGGACATGATATGCAAAATGAATGATTAGGGGTTATATTTGAGAATAAGTTTCAAAATTGGATAAAAATAACAATTTCTCTTTCTTTAATCTTAAAATTGCAATTTGGCCCATATTAAGTATTATGTATACCTCTTAAACCCTAGCCGTCAAGAGCTCCTTCTCCTCTTTCAAGATCTTGTTCTTCGTTTGTGAGTTTGTTTGATAGGGAGAGAGAAACAGTTTGTTAAGGATTTTTCTCCCTCCCAATCTTTATTTCCTGTCTTTTGTTTTATTTCGGTGTTTTGTTGATAATAATCTGCATATTTTTCTTATCATCATCTATGCGAATGTCATTTTCAATCACAAATATCTTGCTACAAAACTAAGTATGGATTAACAGTTGGGTTAGACATCATCCGCCTTTCGACAAGATACTTGGTTATCTTTCACAGTTGGCACCCTCAGATCTCTCTTTATTCAGCAGAAGAGTTTCAGATCTGCAATATTGGTTGAGGTTATGAAGCAAGCAAGCACTTGATGATTGACGTCTTCAAAATCGTTAGTTGGAGATTATGAAAAATAGGTTGCAGTTTGTTTTAGTTTTATCCATGAATTTGTCTTGCTATTATAGCATATTTAGTTTGTTTGTGTTGTCGTGTTTTGTCCGATGTTTTAACATCGATTTATGGTTTCTTTATTTTAGATAGTCTATATTTTCAGTCTACGAATCATGTTATAACTAGTACAACAAATTCTTCGACATATAGAGGGACTTGTCCACCTTGAATTAAAGCTGTAATTATCTCTGATTTGATTCCATCTATTATATTCTTCAGTAAAAAAATCTTAAAATTGCTATTTTAATTCCTAATATATTTTGTAGTTTTAATACGATATATAATTACATTGATATATTAATTCAAAATATGATTAATAAAGTTCACATATAATTGCATATAAGAGTTAGATTCTTCTTTATCACAAATTTTGGAATTGGTCGCATCTCATATTGTTTAACAAGAAAATTTATGCATCTCATTCATAATGATACTAGGCCGAACATATGGTTTCATTTATTTGTAAAACGGGGTTTGAGAAATTTATTTAATTTTTGTTTAAAAGGGAATCTGTAATTGCAAAAATCAGCTTTATATATTTTAAACAATAAGGTTGAACTATCATAGTGTTGAGTTGTTTAAATTAGGGTAAATTTTAAAAACATATCCTGAGGTTTCACACTTTTGCAAAAACATCTTTGAGGCTTATTTTTTTGCATAAACATACCTTGTGGTTTCAAATTTTTACAAAAACATGTTTCTCAAAATTTTGAAACCACATTTAAAAGGGTAATCTTTTCCATTTTGAAGTGAAATTTTGCAGGTTTCTTTATAACAATAAAATATACATTAGTAATAAATTTGAGATTTTTTTGAGAAGTTTTGATATTTATTTTAATTAAAAATCGAAACTAACTTTAAAAAATCGTAATAAAATGAAACAATTCTGAAAATTACTCAAAATTTGATAAATAATTCATAAATAATATAAATAGAATACATAAATGTTGAATTTATTAAAATAACTTGTGTAACATTATTGAATCTATAATTTTTCAAAAACATACCTTGTGGTTAGTCCTTTTTTGTAAAATTTTAAAATCACAAGATATGATTTTGCAAAAAAAAAAAAAAAAAAAAAAATTAACCTCAAAAATATTTTTGCAAAATGTGAAACCTTAGGGTGTGTTTTTGAAATTTACCCTTTAAATTATTCAAATGTGACACTACTTTATAAGACGAGAGATCCCATTTCTTTGATTTAGTTTTTGTCACAATATAAAATATTCTTTTGGTCTTGTTCCATAAACAACGTTCTAGTGTATTCAGTTTGTCTGTTCGATATTTGACTTACCAAAATTTGGTTTGACAAGTTGTGGATTGATAAATCCTTGTATAACCAACAAAATCACATTCATATACGGTATTAGTATTTTTACGTTATCTGCGTTATATTAGATGGATGCT
>CAOJBJ012722058.1:0-17620 GCA_948291685.1 Euphorbia celastroides
TTCTTTACAACAACACCAGATTCATCAAGCTTGTTCCGGAATACCCATTTGGTTCCAATAATGGATTTTCCTTTGAGTAAGGGAACAAGATCCCACACTTCATTTCTGGTGAATTGGTCTAGCTCCTCTTGCATGGCCATCATCTAGCTCTTATCTCCTTCAGCATTTTGAAATTTCTTTGGCTCTATGAGAGAGACAAAGGCTCCATGACTCATTTTCTAGTTCATTTGCCTCCAGGTTCTCACTGGACTAGTGAGATTGCTGATCACATCTTCGATTGGATGATCTCTTCTGATTCTGCTTTCCCTTGGAAGATTGTGTTGAGTTTGCTAAGGTAGATCCATATTTCTCTCATCTTCTTCATCATCCATTCCATCTTCAAAGCTGATCATCTTTCTATGCTCAGGTTTTGGAGGGACTTCTTTTTGTGAGCTGGTACTAGAACTAGGCTATGTTCCGGATAAGGTTGTTACTCCTCTGCTTGATATTCTCCTTACTTATCTCTTCTCTTTATCTTCCTCAATCATGTATGGGAGCATGGCCCTGCTTAGTGCATAATGTGACTTGTAGCTCGAAAGAGCAAGGTTATAAAATTGTTGCACCAGATTCTGAAGAAATGGAAGAATTGCGCTCTCATGATGCTGAAATGGGTTGACTAAAGGATTTTCTTCTGGCTTTAAGGACAGAGTTTGGACTCTGTCAGCAAGAGGATCAATTGATCCTTATAAGGGAGGTCTCATTGATGATCTCTGTTTTTATAGTTTTCTTTTCATGATGAACAATTGATTTCTATTCGACATCACTTCCATCAGTGACAAAACTTTCGTTTTCTTTCCTGCCCTGCATTTTTATCATAGCAGTTAGTGTTTGTCTAATGTAATAATTTTTTAAATGTATACTTACTCTTTCCAGTTCTACACTTCTTCTAAAGTTTTGTTCAACATCATCTATGATTGTGAGGTCCAAGTTTTCAAAGAAGCTGCTTGTCCCTTGACTTAGCTGCAATTTTTTTTTCCTTTTGTAAGATTAGGATGTCATAAAAATTATAAATTTCTATAAAAAAATTTTATGTCTATTACAAGTTTTACCTTTTCTTCAGCAATTTGCATCATCTCTATCCCTTCTGCAGCTTCGTTTTCATTTTCTGTCATATTATTCTTTTTCTCATTGTCTTCTTCTTGCATTTTTTCTAGTTCCTCACTATTGAATGGTTCATTTAGGTCTTGTGTTTCCTTTTCTTCACTACCATCATGTCCAGCATCATTACTTGATTGGTACGGTGTGTCTTGTGTGCTAGACATTACCAATTCCTCTAACAATATGAGTTCTTCTGTCCCACCTTTCTCTTTGTTTTCCTCGGAATTAGTGAGTCCAAGGTTGAGACTGAATGATGGTAAATCTTCTTCCATTCTTTGTGTTACGTTTCTTGGATTTTCACACTCTTGTTGAGTTGTGTTGTTTTTGTTTGTCTCCATTTGAACTTCTTCTTGAGCTGATTCTTCAGAATTTTTCTTTTTTTGCTGTTCTTCTTCATGTCTATCTTCTTCTCACGTTTGTCTTTTCTTCCTTGAGTATTTGTTTTTCCTGTTGTTCATCTGAATCTTTCTCTTCAACAATACTTCCAATATTTGTTGTCTTTGTTCTTTTTTTCTTCCCCTATTTTGAGTCATCTTCATTCTTCCTTGTTTCCCTCCATTATTTAGCTTTTTCCCCTCTTGTACCTTCTTTGATTTCTTTTTCAGTGTTAAAAACTTCTTTATGCCCTGCAACTGCAATAATATAATTTGTGAAAGCACTTTTTTATTTTAGAGAATACCAGTCGATATTACTGTAAGTATATTATTTTAGCACGGATATAGGTGAATCAATCTGGAAAGTATTATACCAATTCTCAAACGGTATAACACTTTTTTATTTCAAGAGTGTAAACGTATTATACTCTTTTAAAATTGGTATAATAATTTTGTTAAAACAGTCTAGAAAAGATATACCTATTTTCAAATATCACTTTGATATAGAAAAACTGTGAAGTCAATGTTTGGTGTTTAACATTCTTTTGTTATTACATACTGTCAATATTCAAAATATGATGTTTACTAAATGTTTTTAGATATTACTCTAGTATTGTTTTAGCACTGATAAGACTGATAGTTGAATCTAGTTCCAAAATGAAGAAATGTATACTATTTTTTGCATTGTTAATTTTAAATTATTATATCGTTTTTACATTTTGCATAATAATAGATGATTTTTATTTGGAGTTATAGCTGTATGGAATGTAAATAATTATTAATTTATACTACTTGATTTTGGTGATTTCTTCATCTTTTTTTCAATTATTGTTAATCGTTTGCTGGTATTCTTGTATCCTTGCTTCATCTGAATTTTTAGCATTTCGATTGCTTCTCTTATTTCGACCCATGCTTCAACATCTCTATTCTTCTTGTTGTTTCTGCGTTTAGCTTCATTATCATGTGATTTTTTCACATCCTTGTTTCCTTCCATTTCTTCAGATTGGTCTGTTTCATTGTGTCCTTTTGACATGGTTTTTTCACTATTATCTATCTCATCTTCTGTTTCTTCATTTTCATCTTCTTCTTCACTTAGAATTTGAATTTCCTTGTCAATATCTTCTTCAAATGGCTTGTAATCTTGTAGATCCATATATGTTTTCTCTTCTTCTGTCATCTCTATCCTTTTGAGCTTCAACTGCATATGTAAACATAACAATTAGTTAGTGTCAATGCATGGTATATTAGTTTTATTAAGTAATTTTGAAGGTGCATTTACAGTTTTCAGTGCCTTTTTGAAGAAGTTTCTGGCCAGAAATTTGGTTGTTAATTCCCTTTCTCTAGTCCTCCATTTGAGGATTCTATATTGAAAAAACCCATCTTCATCCTCTTCTCTATCGCATATTAAACTGTTGCATTTTCCACAAACTTCATAAAACCAAGTTTGTAAGATTAGCGGGCAACCTTCCAATATATATGTTGACGGTCTTGTTTGCTTCTTCCCAAGTTTTTTGATAGAATTTACTGTTGCCAAGTATGATGAGAATCCCCAAGCAATATGATGGCGGGTGGAAGCCAAATGAAATGAATCAGAATACAAAGAGCTGATTTAAGATAGGTGAATGAACACGAATCAGAAAAAAAAGAACAAAAGATAGGTGAATGTTTTTGGATCACATATAAAACCCTTTAGTTTTTGGAAACTAACAAAACCCGATTAGTTTTTGGAAACTAACAAAACCCAATTGTGTTAAAACACTATATTTCACTCAAAACAATCTGATCTTTTTATTGAATTTTGTTTCCCATATAAATAAGAAAACAAATGGGAGTTACAAGCTAAATTAAGAACAATAAACACAAAGAGGGTATTAAAGCAAACATTAAAACTAGCAAGTAACTGAATTTGAACAACTAAAACAGCAAATAAAACCTCCAAATTCGTCCACCACTTGAATGAGTTGGATGTCTTCAGTAAAGTTAATGTTTGGGCATATTATGTTGGGCTTCAAAAATTACAACTTCAAATAGCCTAAAATGCTTCAGTTGAGTTTCATTTTGCATCGAATCCTCCACAAATCAACATTAGAAATGTTTGGGCATATTTGGGCATATTTTTGGGCATATTTTATAATGTTTGGGCATATTTTATAATATTTCTTAGAATCATCAATCCAAACTTGCACTATAAGATCAATAATAGAATAATTCGCCCTTCATCACAATATTTTTGTATTCTTCGTTGATAACACAGTCGAAGTATGCTTTGGGGATTTTTTTTTGTGGAGTGCCCATTATGCAAAAGGCGATGAAATAAATCAAACCCATTTTGAAGCTCTCCTTGTCAGACAGTTTTCCTTCGATTTTCATAACTTCTTCAATATCAGACGTTCTTATTTTTCTGTTTTTTCCTTTGTGGTACCTGTTGATGAATTTTTGGCTTGCAGATGTTGCTTTCTTTGGAACGTAATCTTCTGGTTGCCTTGAGGCCAGAGATTAGAAGGAAATGATGTGCAGTAAAATGCAGAACTGCTGAAGAAACTTTTATGTATATCCCGGTCTTGTCATTGGTTTCCACTAGCCGTGTAATGAGCGAGTGTATGAGCTGCTTTTACACCTTTTGTTTTGGAGAATAAAAAAAATAGGCGAAATCTGTTTCTCTAAAAAGCTTTTGAGCTTTCTTTGTCATTTGGGATTTCATGAATTCAATTATTTCAAAGCTTGATAAAATCTCTGGCTTCGTTTTCCATCTGTTGTCTTGATCAAATACAAATTGTGGTCCCTGCCAAATGCCCAAATAACATGTTGAACCTTTTGTGCAAATAACATTTCAAAGCATTTCTGTAAACATCATGCTAAACCTTGTTTTCTCCATTCAATCATTAAATCTATTTCTGTCAAGTACAACTTGTTAAACTATTTTATTCGAAACAACATGTTAAATTAGCAAATTTATTTAACTCAGTATGCAAAACATGTACATACATTGAAACTGAAAATGGTATATCATGTTTGAAAGGTTTTCACGAACTTATTACCCAATTTGAAAAAAGTATAATAGATTTTCTCCTTTAATTTAAAAGTACTATACTGATTATGATTTGGTATAATACTTTTCGAGGTGATTTTGGAAATGCGTCAATCTTATTATAGAAAACTTTTGTTTATGTAGTTTTTAATAGTATTGCTCTTAATATGATTATTAATTTTATCCAAATAATTCGTTAGAACAAGGATGTGTTTACACACCGTTTTTTCATTTTTTCATCACTTGTTTTTTCTTCTGCATTCTTTCCACCAGATTTTTCCATATCGTAATATTTGCTCCTGCATCAATGCAATTTGTGGTTAGCATAGGGAAATCTGACAATATATGTATCAGTTCAGGTTCACATTTGTAAAATTTTCGAAAAAAAAAAGAAACAGTAAACTCAAATCAGGTTCACCAAAGATAACAGTAATCCCAAAAGCCAATTTAAAATAAGAAGTAACTTGAAAGCAATCAATCTGATTGTAAAATCTTGTACCTAAACTATAGCTCGCATTGAAATCTATCAATTGAAGAGAAAACCAACTCAATAAATCCAAATAATAACATGTACAAACACAAAATGCAGGATAGAGGAAGACTGCAACTATTGTGTATATTTATATCCTCATACACAATTTGCCATTTATAAGAAGAAATCAAAATTATAAATATTAACAATAAAAGGTAAAATGATAAGCAAAAAATGGCAAGCAACTAGAATGACGCACATATTTGTTCAGATCCCGCAACCTCATCATCGTTTTACCCAAATAGAAAACAACATAAAAGTATATCAGTATGAAATGCAACGATAGATAACTAATTTTCATCCACAAAACACTAAAATGGAAACCAAAAAATACCTAGTAATTTCTCCCGTTTGAGCGATATAAACATATCTTGGATTTGCATTCAACTAGATTTTTACTTATATTGAAAAACAAGGAATAGATTACCTAGTTATCGATCCTTTGTAGCAATGTAGAATTATCGATGTTGATTCTGAAGCTTCTTCAATAGGGTTTTGCTGAAATGGTTTTCTTTTTTCGATCTCGAATGATGTGTCCCTTTTGTATTTTGAGGAGACGATGACGGTTTTTAACTTTACTGATAATTTCTTTTAACTTTCCATATTTGCCCTTGTTTTGATTTTTTTAAAATAAATGTTTTACTTTTTTCAATTTTTATATTCTTATGTTTTTACTTTGAAATATATATATATTTATTTATTTATTTTTAGTTTTCACTTTCGATTTTATTGTTCATTCATCATTTTTTTATTACTTTTACATTTACCGACTCTTATTGTTGCAATTTATTATACTCAGTATAACAAGCATATTAATTTTACACTGTTACTGTGGTTTTTGTTATACTGTTTCTAATATTGGGATAATAATTGTTATGATACATCAGTAAGTATCAAACCAAAATTTTGAAAGGTTTACTCTTGTAAACTTTAAAAGCAAACCAAATTGGGATTGACGTTGTATACCTTATATCATTTTGCAGTTGCATTATTATCCCGACTCCAGAAAAGTATATGACTTTTACATTGGTAAACCTAATTAATTATACCGTTTCTGATTTTTTGTTTAATAGTATTGATATGTTTATGTAAAGGCATTATAGTATTTATATTGGTTTAGCACAATTGAAAACGAATAAAATAAACCGAGGAAACATATTTCATAAAATGATAAAATACATTAACTTTGAGAACGAAATACATTACAATATAAAAAGTTACTAACATAAAATACTCCATACTCAGCATATAACCTCAATCATCATACCATACACCATTAGTAGTTTAATTTTCTTTAACATTACAACATCACATTCATGGAACGACACTCCTTTGTAAGAGCAGCCATATGGTGGCATATCTGGTGGATACCAACCAAACCAAAAGTTGATGTCATTATACGAACTTGAATTTTCATAAGTACAAAATGAGGCTTGCCAAAGGTTAGGAACGGACCAGATTACTATTCGACCAACAACATTAGTGATCCAAGAAAAATATCCACCACCAATAATATAGTGAGGTCCCATTGATAAAGAAAAGTTCCTCACCATAACATTTCTGTCTTGAACAAATTTCTTCAAGAACGGAAATTATGTTCCCAGATGTGTGTCTTTCCAGAAAAACCTCCAAATTCGGGACAAACTTGCCAAAAACCCCCATCAAAGGCCAACCTTGTGATGGAACAGTAGCATGATTGAGTTAAAGCATCTGCTTCACAAACATATTCCATAAACCATTCTTTGCTTCCATTGTAATACCTTAAAAGGAGTTATGGAGAAATGACTAGATATTTACCTTTGACATAACCATATGAATTCTTGTACATGTTCTTCAGGAAATAGTAGAATTGAAGTTTGCCGTCCTCTAGAAGTGGGTCTGGAATGTCTTTCATCTTATTCATTAACGGTCCTTCCAAAGTATCTTCTTTTGTTGTGTCTGCCACTTTAAGCAACTCTAGTGTTTCTTTAGTGACAAATACACAATTCTACAATAATTGCTCCATTGAAGGAAACTTTGAAATTAAACGGTTGTCCAATATATCGAATTCCCCTGTCAAGAATTTTTTCCTATTCCCTTCAATAGATGTAAATTTGCATCTTGGACATAGTTGCCACTGGTTTGTGATTTCCCAGAACTGTTCTTCAGTCATCTCATTTGTTGGAAAGGCATGAAATTCATTGCATGCTACGAACCTCATTGCATCTGGAAATTCGATGTAGACGCCATTTTGTTGTTGAATTTGTTCCTGGAAAAATGTAGGAGGAAACTGTTGTGGATCTTCAATAATCTCTTCCAAATAACAATAATCATAAGGCCAGTAAGATTTCATTTTTTTTCTTATTTCATTTTTTTGTATGTGAAGTAATTATTTTTCAGGATGTTCAATTTATAGAGTTTGGATTGATGATGAATCAGGTATACGAAAGGTTGTGCCTGTTGCATCTGTTGTTTTGCAGGTGTTATTTAATAGGTATGAATCAAACAGACGACTTTTGGTGTTCCTTTTCATTAAATAAATGATGCAGTTAATTAACTAGTTTAATGATTTTGAAAAATATTCATTTTTTATTATATTATTTTGTTTTTTTAATTACTGTTTCTATGGAAATATAATCAAATTGAAAAGAGTATATTAATTTTGTATTTGTAATGTAACTTTCTTATACGGTTTGTTAAATACGTATAAGACTTATAATTTTTTTTACAAAGAAAAATGTTAACCCAAAAAGTTGTGCATTTGATAAATTATATTAAATTTATTTTTGTTAATGTATTTTCACCTTGAAACATCAAGTGGTGTTATGTTTGTGCTATGAATCCACGGGCCAATAATGTCCTTCAGAAAAGAAGCAGATTTGCCTTGATTATTAAACATTGAAAGTCATTGTGAAAACATGACTCTTATTATTGCAATATATTATACCCATTGTAACAAGTATATTAATTTTACACTATTACTATGGTTTTTGTTATATTGTTTTTGAAATTAGGATAATAGTTAATATGTTCTACATCAGTAAGTATCAAACCAAAATTTTGAAAGTTTTACTCTTGTAAAATTCAAAGGCAAACCAAATTGGGATTGATGTTGTATAGGATATATCATTTTCCAGTTGCATTATTATCCCGAATCCAGAAAAGAATATGACTTTTACATTGATTTATTTTACGCATGCTCGTCAAGATATATACATAACAAATTGTAAAAACATTATTCATTACAACATAAGATACTACAAATATAAAACTAATCAAACCATAAACGAGCAGCAGTTGAAAGATGTGGGAGTAGTTCAGCGTTACATTCTTTGAATGATACACCTCTATAAGGGCAGCCATAAGGTGACTTTTCTTGTCCATACCAACCATACCAGAAGTGCTTATCTGCATAAGAATTTGACATTTCATATGTAGTAAAATGGTGTTTCCAGAGGTTAAGGATGTACCATATGACAATTTCATGATGTACATTGGTAATCCATGAAAAATAGCCACCCCCCATAATATAATGAGGCTCTGTTGATAGTGAAAAGTTCCTCAGTATAACATTTCTTTCTTGAACAAAATCTTTCAAGAACGGGAATTGTGCTGCCAGATGTGTTTCCTTCCAAAAAAGCCTCAAAATTCAGGACAAAGTTGCCAAAAACCGTCATCAAAGGCCAACCTTTTAATGGAGCAGTAGCATGATTGAACTAAAGCATCTGCTTCGTAAAAAATTTCCAAGAACTCTGTTTTTTATCAGTAACAATGCCTTAAAAGGAACTCAGGACTAATAACTAAGTACTTACCTTTAACATAACCAAATGATGATGTGTATATTTTCTTCAGGAAATTGTAAAAATGAACTTTCCAGTCTTCTAGAATTGGGTCTGGACACATTTTCATTTTCTGCAAGACTGGTCCTTCCAAAATATCTTCCTTTAATGTGGCAGCCTCTCTAACTAACTTGAGTGATGTTTCATTTACAAAAACACAAGCTTGCACCAGTTCTTCCATTGTTGAATACTTTAAATTCAAATGGTTGTTCAAGAAATCAGACTCTTGTCCTAGGAAGTCGATTCTGGTCCCTTCAATTAATGTCCTTTTGTAGTTCGGACATTGTTCCCATCTGCCTAGAAATTCCAGAAATTGTTCTTGAGTAATCTCGCCTATTGGATAACCATGAAGGTCGTTGCAAATCTGAAATCTCGTAGCATTTGGTATTTGAACATATAAACCATTTTCTTGATGAATTTGATCTTGAAAAAACATTGGAGGAAACTCATTTCCATCTGGATCAACATGTTCCTAATCATGAAATGCATAAGGCCAAACGGTTCTCATTTTAATGTTTCGTTTTTTATCTTGTACGTTTGTAATTGAAAGACCATGGTTTCAGAATTGTCAATATATAGAGATTCAATTTATGTAGAAGGGTTGAGGAAAGGTTATATATTTGTTCGTTGTGTCTTTTCATTATTTAATCAACAGGTGTGAATGTCAAATTAAAAGTGCGTGACTCTTCAATTGAACCGTTATGAGTATTATCCAACCTCTGCCATTATCATTTGAATCATCTAGCTCAAACTGTTTTGACATTTAAATTTAGATTGCAGTTCATTAAATAGTATATGACTTTCAAACAGTTAATGTTATTTTGTTATATCATTTATAATATTGGCATTAAATTGTATCCCATTTTCAGAAAAGTATAATACTTTTGTATTCTTAATGTAATTTTATTATACAGTTCACGAATTTGGTATAATAACTTGTAATATGCATTGTTTTTATCGTTTTATTATTGAGTTACATTTATATTGCTAATTTCATAGTCATGATGTTTGTTATTTTAGTATGTGTATTGTGATGTAAATATTATACAATTTTCAAAAAAGTATATTAGTTTAGTGTTGTTAACGCAAGAATATCATATTGTTTTATAATTTGGTAAAATACTTCTATTTAAGCTTAAACTGTGAATGTAAATCAACAGCCTTGATACATTCTCTTTTTACATTGTTGGATAACAGATAATAACATGATCATTATTCATAATAGTACTGTGTTGATTTGGACATGTTTTTCATCATACCAACATCACATTCTCTGATGGTTATGCCGTTGTACGAGCACCCATATTTCTGACCATGGTGGCGATACCATCCATACCAAAATGTTTCTTCATTTCCTTCCCTTGCTGCTGAAAATCTAAGAAATGAACGTTGCTTTAGATTATGGACATACCAAATCACAACTTCTTGATGGTGATTGACAATGAATCCAAAACGTCCACCTCCTATTATGTAATGCGGACCGATGGATAGTGAAAATTTTTTCACCCAGATGATTTTGTTTTTCAAGAATTTTCGCAAAAAAGCGAATTGAGTTTCTAAATATGTGTTCCTCTAGAAAAACCCACCCATTTGAGGTGATACCTGCCAAAACCCCCCTTCTAGAGCCAATCTTGTTATGCCATAGTACGCGTATTGTACCAAAGTATATGCCTTTCCAGAAATTTCAAGCACTTTTCTTTGTTTCGATCAGATGCTCTTAAAAGAAGTTCAGGCGATATCACAAGATATGTGCCTTTTACGAACCCAACATGTCTTGTATACGGAGTGCTTAAGATTTTGTTGAAAAATTTTCTGCATCTTCGAACAATTTCTCTTGTAATTTCTTGTGGCAGTTCATTCAGTAGATATATCTCGTAACTTTCACCGAGTTGTTCATTTTTTATTATGTGTTCTTCTCGCACCAATTTCAATTTTCTTTCATCTGCGAATTGGCAATGTTGTAGAAGTTCTTCCATTTTCTTGAACTGGCTGTTTAAAAGCTGGCACTCTATGTTCGCAAAGTCTCTTGTTGGATTAAGTAATCGCCTGCTGTATACACCATTAATCCTGGTTCTGCAGTTGTTGCATTGTTTCATTTTTCTAAGGAGCTGCAACACTTGAAATGTTGAAAGGTCCCCGGAGAGGTAGCCATGAAGCTGTTTACATGTCTGGAATTGCATGCCATCTGGAACTTCCACAAACAATACAGGTTCGTGGTGTTCTTGGTTCTGGAAAAAGATTGGTGGAAAGTAAGAATCAACTTCTTCATGTGCGCACAATTGTATTATGAAATGGGATTTGTTTATCATTTTTGAATTTGCAGTGTTGGTGAGTTAAGGAATCTGCTTACAAAATGTTTAATATATAGAGTTTCGAGTATTTGCAGGGTCGTTTTGTTTTTTGTGTATTTTTCTGCATTAAATCAACTTTTATGATTTTCAAATTCAACTGTTATGACTTTTGGTCTTTCTGGCATTAACTATTTTGCAGTTCATTTAAAAAAGTACACTGATTACAAAAATGCTTTATTTTCTTAAATGTATACCATTTACAGAAATGTTTTGTGATGCGAATATTATACCATTCTTAGAAAAGTATACTGCTTTTGTACTGTTATTGTATGAATATTATCTCGTTTTTTAATTTTGTATAATATTTTTAACAAATAACTTCTCATTTTATAATAGTGTTTATAAAAGTTTTTTGTTGTAGAATTATCGAGTTCTTATGACATTGTTTTCGTAATTAGTGTATTAAAGTAATTTATCAAACTTTTCAAATTCAACGTTTTTTTATTACTATGAAAGTATGAACAAGACTTTTTGGTATTTCTTACATTTAATATATTCCAGTTTACTAAAATAAGTACACAGTTTACGAAAATGGTTCAATTTTATGTGATATGATATTTTTTTCTAGTATTATAAATTAGAATTTCATTTTCAACTTCACAAAGTATAACACTTTTACAATGTTGATGTTGTGTTATTATACCTTTTGCGAGTTTAGCATAAGACTTTTTTTTATGTTTTCCTCAAAAAGTATTAAACCAAGGATGTGAAATATATAGTAATGTCAAAGGGGCGTTGACGTTATTATAAGTATATGTTTTTTATTACAATGTGTGTTTGATATGTTTATACTTTTTCTGAAAAAGGTATATTAATTTTTGTATTGTTATTGTAAGAGTATTATACAGTTTATGAAATTCGTATAATACTTTTAACATTCTTTTGGAAATATCAAACATATGTGAAAAATATATATCAATTGCAACTTTTTGACATCATACCAATAATTACTTTATAATCTGATATATCTGAATTTTTTTACAGCATATGATCCAAAAAGTTGTGTCAATATCTATGAGATCTGTTTTCTTATGTGCATCACTGTAATTGTTCTACTTGTTCATATCACTTTCAAATTTTTTCTCCTGCTTCATCATTCCATGCTTGTACAAGCTAACAACAAGCCTGGTTCTTAGTGCCTTCACATCAAACTTTTTTGGAAAATCTTTTCGTTCTGTTATGTACTCCACATAAGTTAATACGAAAATTCCACAGTCACTACATTTCATGAATTCAAAAAATGTATATTAGAAAGATAACTGAAAATATTATTTTTTTTCTGTTTGGACTTTAGATTAAGACTCATACCAGTCAACTTGTTGGGGGATGTCTTTTATTACTTCCAACTCCAAAGGTCTCAATGGATTCTCTCGGTACAAACTTGAGTTTATCAGTTCTTGTTTGTGAGATAATATACCAAGACCGAGCAGGTAGTAAGGAATCAGTTCTGCATATTTTGTTGCTAGTGCTTTGGCTTCATTGGCATAACTTCTCATGTTTTTGGAGTTGTATAAGTAGAGTTTGCTCTCTTCTATTACAAACCTCCCTAACACCCAGTGGTTGTTTCCTGACAACATTGGGAGGTAAACTTCACCCACTTTAGACCAGTGAGTTCCGAAAGCCAACTTTGTCCCACCATTTGCTTAGATATCATTTCTTTCTCATTGACCACACTCTGTAGATCTTTGGCGTGTTTGAGCATCTTTTTTCTTTTCATGACAGTTGTTTATGGATACATTGAACATGTAATTTGTTGTTGTGTATTTGCACTGTACACGTTTGCAGTATTTTCCCTTTTTCTGTAGGTATTGCATAACCATATTGATTTGCTGGAAATGATATAAGTACAATAAGTATTAATGTTATAGTATGAGGAGTATTTCTAAGATTTGAATACAATAATTAAAGCTAGTAATAATATACCTCAGTACTTAGCCATTGACCGTCTTCATAAAGTCTCAGAAAGAACGACAATTCATCTATTTTACCATAGCTATATTCCAGAGGTGGATCAATCCTTCCGAATTTGTATTTGTATAGGCTCCAAGAACGTTGCTTGCTGTTGTATAATATTAACAATACTTACCTGCTTTGTTTTTGATGTTTTTCTTATCTAAAAAGTTCTCAAAATCCTCGAGTAGATCTTTATCTTCTATTTTTTTCATCAACCCTTGCCAAGTCGTTAAGAACATAAAAGCCTTTTTTCTTTGTCTTCGGCTTTGCTGCTGAACCAAACTTTTCTGTGTATGGTTCTAAAATATTTTTTGAACGAAATCTTGGTCTTTTGTTCCTCTTGTTTCTTGTTTTTATTTCCGAAATTTCAATAACCTTGTCTTGCTGCTGTTGTGTGCCAATCTGTATTTTAATCTCAAGTTTGTAATGTTATGTTATCAATTATTTTATTATCCCGATTTCATAAAAGGTATAATAGTTTTTGCACTGTCAAAGCAAAATTATTATACCGTTTCTGAATCTGGGATAATAGTTTACAGTTATGTCTGAATCTGCCATTTTTTCTTACCTCTCGTTCTCCACCATCTACCTTTTCATCTTTATCCTTCTCTGACTGGCTTTCATCATCTGATTCTATGTCAATCTGCATCTGATAGTGAAATTTTATTTTTAGAAATTATTTACAATGTCTGGTCATTTTTTAACCATACTGTACTATATACTACAATGTTGATTTCATACTTTTTACAGAAACTTTCATATGCAAAAAAATGTATTATCATTCATTCTCTGGTTTCCAGAATTTATTATCCCAATTTCATAAAAGGTATAATATTTTTGCACTGTCAAAGTAAAATTATTATACAGTTTCTGAGTTTGGGATAATATTTCTCAACAATTTGTGAATTTCATTTGTTTTACCTCTTCTTTTCGAGCATCTACATATTCATCCTCGTCCTTGTTTGGCTGGATTTCATTTTCTGTTTCTATCTCAATCTGCAAGTTAAATTGAAAATATTTATTTCAAAAATTACTGTACTTTTTCATACCATACGGAAATATGGAGAAATTTATGTCATTTCCATGTTGCTTCTGCGAATTTTATTTTTTTATGTTTGTAATATTTTTACCTCTTGTTGTCCATTGTATTCTTTGTCTTCCTTTTCTTCAGTGTGTACTGACAGCCTGACATTATGCATCTTTGTTGCCCAATCATAAAAAGGTATAATACTTTTGCACTGTAAATGTGAAATTATTATTCCGATTGTTAATTTTTGTTAAAAACTTTTCATTAATTTCTTTGTATGTCAATTTATTACCTCTTGTAATCCGGCATCTACCTTTTCATCTTCTTCCTTCTTTGACTGGTTTTTATTATGAGATTCTATCTCAGTCTGCAATTTATTGAAAAATTTGTATCATTCTATGCTCTGTTTGTGAATTCATTATCCAAAATTCAAAAAAGGGTATAATACTTCTGCACTTGCAATACAAAATTATTATACTTTTTGTAAATTTTTGTATAACAGTTTACAATCATGTATGAATATGTCATTTTTATTACCTCTTGCTCTGCAGCAATTATATCTTCATCTTTGTCCTTATTTGTCTGGCTTTCATTTTTCGATTCTATCTCAATCTGTGATTTGCGTTGACAAAGACATATTTTTTAAAAGTAATGTTCAAATAATGTTATTTTAGAATTTATATGTTTGTAATTTTATACCTTTTGAAGTCCATCGTGTTCTTTCCCTTGTGTCTCTACATTGTCATCATTCTCACTGACATTCGACAAATTTGTTATCCAATCCATTGCTATTTTTACTGCCGAATTAATCGTTTCCTGTATTTGTTGACTTTCTTCCATTTCTTCATTCACCTCTTGTTTTCCAGCATCTAATTCTTCATCTTCATTCTTCTTTGTCTTTGTTTCATTTTGTGATTCTATAGCAATCTGCAATTTATGGAAAAAATTTTGTCATTCGGTGATCTGTTTGTGAATTCATTATCCCAAATTCAAAAAAGGGTATAATACTTCTGCACTTACAATGCGAAAGTACTATACTTTTTGTGAATTTTGTATAACAGTTTACAATCATGTATGAATATGTCATTTTTATTACCTCTTGCTCTGCAGCAATTATGTCTTCATCTTTGTCCTTCTTTGTCTGGCTTTCATTCTTCGATTCTACCTCAATCTGCGATTTGCATTGAGAAAGACATATTTTTTAAATGTTATGTTCAAATAATGTTACTTTAGAAATTATATTTATGTTATTTTTTACCTCTTGTAGTCCATCATGTTCTTTGCCTTGTGTCTCTATTTTGTCATTGTTATTGATGTCTCTATTTTGTCATTGTTCTCAGTGAAATTCGGCACATTTGTCAATGTTTTATTTTTCTTTTTTTTCCTCTTTTTTCCTGCAGTAGAAGCTGAGAACAACTTACAGTTGTATTAAATGCAATTGTTCTATACAAAGTTTTTAATTTTAGAATATGTAAATCTATTACCTTCTCTAAGTTTCTGATCCTTTTGTTCGTTTCATCGGCATTCTTCTGGAACAATCTTGTTAATGTTACCAATTCATTTTTCATTTCCATGATTGCCTCTGAATTGTTTACAATATTGCTTTCAAACTTTGCTGTTATTTCTATTTTTTTCTGCAATCAGCTTTCTACTGTCTTGGAAGACTTCATAGAACCAGATTTGAAAGATCAGTGGACAGCCTTGTAGGACGTATGATCCTGGTGTTTTTCTCGTTTCTCCACACTTTTTCAACCAAGACACCGTCTCATGATATGACATGCTTCCCCATGGTATGTTCACATACTGTCCTGAGATGACATTGCGCGTGTACACAGTCCATTTATTTATCAAGCGCACCACTACCCCTTTGATAACTATGGATTCTTTTCAAATTTATTAAACTAAGCATGCAAAACTAGTAAATGTCCTTTTATCAACTCATAAACATTTACCTGCAACTCTGATGTAGAAGCAATTTTTGTTTTTGTTGTATACTTCTCTCATCATCAATTGATGAACTAATTGATATGAAAAATGTGATGTGGAGCGTCCAAGAAGTGTTCAAAAGGTGTGCTCCTGAACTCCTTTTTCAAATTTTCTGACATGTTTTTCTTGATGAACTCCAAAGTCTGTTTGTTTGATGACACTATTGGTTTTGCTACCTAATAGTCACTTTCACTGAAGATATCTTCGTGTTCCTATTCATTATGTTGAACAAAATAGCTTATTTAGTTTTATAAAACAGCATTGAAATCAGTATATTTTTTTTTCTTTTTTCTAGAATTAATGTATTAAAGTAATATACCTGTAGTTCTACTTTTTCACGTCGTACTCTTTTTCCTTTTCTCTTTTGTTGGTTCTCTGTTGATGTAGTTAACTTTCTTTGAACCTGCATCAGTTTTTAAGATCTTGTTAATTTCCATTTTTTGATTGAGAACAATATAGTTAACTAGAACAATTAGCTTAATTTCAAATTTTTGTTTTGATCTTGATTTTGATCTTGTTATTGGTGTCCTTGACTTGTTGCTGTCACTTGAATCCATATTGCTCCAAGTACACAAACTAATTTTAGCATTCTTATGGCTCAAAAAAGGTATATTACTATTATAATACTCTTTCTACATGTTTGGTAATTCAATTTAAACGTTGTTGTACTCAATCTCATGAGTGAAACATTGGTGCAGTTTCAAAAAAGACAGTTATCTAACTGTTACTATGAGTGAAACATTATTTCAGTTTCAAAAAAGGTATAATAGTTTTTTTGCATTGTTAATGCAAAATTATTGTTGGATCAACTCCCTAGTAAGTCAACCCACTGGAGAAGGAGCTCGCTGAAGAAAAGCTCACTGGAGGATCTCGCAGAGAAGGAACTCGCTGATAAGATTTTACTCTGGCAATAAGCTAACTCAAGCAGCTCAGCTTTCGAAATGCAAAGTCACACTGAGTCTCTATCTTGCTGAGAAAGCGCAAAGGTATTCAATGTGCGAAACAGTTGTCTACTTCCGATAAAAGGACAACACATTTAATGCGGTCTGAAGAAAAGACAAACGCGCATTTAATACATTCTGAAAAAGATAGGAGGCGTGAAGCAAACACGGAATGGCGCATCTGACACCCAGAAATCGCGCAGTACCTAATTCCGGAAAAAAGGGGAACCTTGGGAAATACCACACCAATCAAAATTCAACAACTCAAGGTCAAAGCTTCAAAATTAAGAAAATGCAGAAGACCAAGTCTCCAAGACAAAGAAGCCTCAAATCAAATATTATCGTTGTTAGTAACGAGTAAAAATCTCTAACTATCAGTTAGGAATTTTCGAACGTTTAAAACCAACGGTAACATTTCCTTTGGCTATAAAAGGAGGAACAAAGATGAAACAATACACCGAGGAATTTTTGCA
>CAOJBJ012722722.1:0-15475 GCA_948291685.1 Euphorbia celastroides
ATGCATTTTTTATACGGAAACAATAGTTACATTGTAAAAAGAATAAATGATGCAAATATCCATTTGATAGCATATAGATTGAATGTTAACTCATTTCCAGCGACAAGGTTTTTCTGTTGACACTCGCGAATAAATGTTAATACATAGCAATAGCACATTAGCGGCTCGCATAATTTACAAGTCTTCCACATGTGTTGTATGCTTTTTTCCCTTCCTTGATGGGGTTGTGACGTATGCAATTGGTTCAATTGATTTTTTCTTTGAACAAACAATTAAATAGTTAGAGAAAATGTGAGTCAAAATATTACATTGGAAAACAATGATTAGTGAATGTTATTTTCACGGAAAGTACTCATACATCTAGATGTACCATTTAGAGGTACCATTAATAATTTTGATTGGACATCTTCAATTATATAGATGTACCATTTAGAAGTTTGTACACGTAACCTGTCAAATGGTATCACTAGTAAGTGTTTTTTTTTTCATTTTTTGTAAAGCAATTATTGAATATAAGGACAATATCTAATCCTCATTTAATCTGGTTACGTAAAAATCTCAAGTTCGAATTATATTCGAGATTTATTAGAAATTTTTTTTTCAATTTAATATAAATTTATACGAGTTAATTTCAAAAAAAATAATTTATAGAAGAAAAAGGGAAAAAAATTGCCAGACTTGAAAAGGTAATTGGATATAAATCTTTTTTATAGTGGTTGGATATAATTTTATTCCACAAACAAAATGTTTTCCACATCAGCAGTGGCGGAGCTAGTATTGGGCTCCGGGAGAACAAAATTTAAGGGACTTATCATTTAAGCCCATTAAAACTTAAAAAAAAAAAAAGAAAAACACTGTTGCTGGGTTTTGAACCCAAGTTGTTGAGCAAAAACAACCCCTCCTCTACCAACTCTATCATTTCAAATTATTGTATCTTATATAATTACATATATAATATGCTAATTATAGCGACTGGGGGGACATTAGCACCGCCCGCAACCCCCGCCGCCGCCACTACACATCAGTCAACGAAAAGTGGTTGATCAAACTTGAAAATGTGAATGCTTTGCTGGCAATTCGGATATTATTTGGACAACGTTCCAGCATTTCTTTCTTTTTCACAAATTTTTTATCTTTTTATTTGACTTAATGTATGAAAATTCTTTTCTTCTCTTCTTCTTTTTTGAGGTTGAATTTTCTCTGTAATTCTGTGTCTCCTAGTGAACTCACCTGCTACTGCAGCCATTGTTGACACACCACAACAATATTCAAATATAATATCTGAATTTTCCCCAATAGAATACTTCATATTGTAAAATAAAACTACAAATTGTTGATTAAAATAGTGAGGGTTGTAAAATAAATAATCTACATGTGACGATGGAAAACAACGGTGTAAAATTAAGGGGGGCAAAAGTCCTTTCGAGGTCTATAATATAGCTCTCTTTATTTATAATGTGTTGTGGTATATATGTTATCAACTTGGTCCTATATTATGTATTTTATAAATAGTATAATCAAATGGCATGGCTATAAAGTATTTTTTTCATTTGAATACTTCAAGTTATCTTTTTGGTTATTGTACTACGAAATTTTTTACTTTTTTTTTATCTACGCTACATATTTGTTGTTTGTTTAATATATATGTTAGGAAACCATTTCTTTTATAGTTATTAGGCTTGACATCTTCATCAAATTAGTCGAGTTCAATCGAATTTCATCATACTTTTAATTAATCATATTAACTCAAGTCTGGCTTTGAATTTCAATAGTTGTAATAACTTCAACATTCTAATGCATCAACATAGATTCTAAAATAATTGTTAAATATAATATATATTTTACGAAAAAAAAATATAATTATATTCTTCTGGCAGAATATGACCATGCTCGACTATTATATAAGAGTAAATAATTTTAATCTCCCCAAGGTTTGCACAAAAGAACTACTATCTCCCTATATCTTGTACAATAACTTATACCTCCATATATTTTGTTTTCATCAAACTATAACCTCCTTCCTTGTAATGCATATTTATTTTTGATAAAATTGTCTTTGTGTCTATTATTTGTTCATTTAACTTGTCCTATAAAATCTATTTATTTACCATATTTACATAATATACTCATATTATTCTCTCCACTTAAATCATTAAATTATATATTTTTATATTAAAAATTAGCTAATAGTGAAAGTTTTTTTTATATAAATATAAGGTCAAACTAGAAATATTATTAAACACTAATATAAATCTACCTTCATTTATTTATTTTACTCGAAATATTGTGAAAATTAATTAATATTTATTGTTTTCATATTAAGAAAATAACTAATAATTAATACATATTTAAAAACTTCTATATAATTTAGGTTAATTTCTTAACTTTTATTGCAACTTATTTAACTTGGATTAGACGCTCACTAAACCAAACTCGATTGTTTTAATTTTTGGAAAAGTTCTAATTAAAATAAGTTCTTGAAAAAATAACTGCTAAATATATGTAAACAAATAATTAAGTATACTTATAAAGTGACTATAATTCAGCATATATGTACTTCCATTATTGATTAATCTTTCAATCTAAAAATATATAATTTAACAATTTAAGTGTAAAGAATAGTATGAGTATATTATATAAACAAGGTAAATAAATAGATTTTATAGAAAAAGCTAAATGGACAAATAATAGATATAAGGGGAATTTTGTCAAAATAAATATACATTACAAGGAAGGATGTTATAGTTTGATGAAAACAAAGCATAGGGAGGTATAAGTTATTTTGCAAAATATAGAGGTATTAGTTCTTTTTTTTCAAATCTTGGTGAGGTTAAAATTATTTACTCATTGTATAAAAAGAAGAAGCACTATAAATTAGACTTAAGCGGTTTAGATTTGATTTTGTGAAAAAATAATAAACGTCTAAATCAATTAGGTACTCTGATACATGAATATATTGACCATTCACTATGCAATAAGTTATTTTGTATGGAAATTTTATAAAATGGTATCTCATAATATCAACACTATATTTTTAATGGTAAACTAAAAAAACTTGTTTATCGTTTCACTCAGTTTTTTGTTTTGGATCTTCCAAATCATTTCCGCAGGAGATCCAGACCCTTTTTTTTATTTGCCTCTTTCCTGTTCAAAGATAAAAAAAAAAAAAAACTTCTTGCAGTCGAATCCATTTTGAGTTTGATAAATAGAAACCTCTGGTAAAATGTCCTCCTAAACCCAATAAAGTATATTACATAGTCCGTTTTAGGTTACCCATTCAGTGACTGTGGTACTGGATATTCCCAAAATAAAATGGGTACTCTCGGGTCGGAATAGCATTGATTAAATGATTAAATGCAGGAGGGGGCTCCGAAGGAATTTTAGACCAAGCTTCGGATAAATTTTGATTTTTGGAAAAAAAAATGATTCAATCTCAGACCCATTTGAATGTAGCAGATAAAACGGAGCCCGAGAACTGATGTGTTTTTAAAACTGGGTTTGTGAATTTTTTTCAAAGGAAGTTTGTTAGGGGTGAGCAAATTCGGATCCGAACGATCCGAATTGGTTTAACCAATGAACCGAATCGAACAAAAACTATAATAGAATCCGAAACAAACCTAAGTTTAGTCGGGTGTTACCATAGATTTTATAATGAAAATTCGATATTTCATAAATTTATAATCAAATTAGATAATTTGGTAAAACTTATAATGCAATTCGGTTCTTTGATTAAATCAATTCGGATCTTTCAGATCCGAATTTGCTCACCCCTAGTTTGTAGTTCAAATAAATTTTACGAAAAAATGATTTCCATTATGAAATTATGTCACAAAAAAAGAGTAATTTCATTCATTTTTAATAATTTTTTTTTTAGTTTACTTAATAAAAATATAACAGATGTATGAGATAATTTTTGAATTTTCTTGAGAAGTGGAAATATTAATAAACTTCAAACAATCATAATAAAATTAAAAAGTATTCGAATTATATTTAAATCTTGACCTATAATTTTTAAATAATTTGATTAAATTATGAAAATATTGAATTAGTTAAAATAAACTTTGTAACACAATTACATTTATGGGAAAATATATTTTTTCACTTATTTTTGCTATCATTTCAAACCGCAGGCTTCATTTTGAAAAAAAAAAAATATTCAAAGACCAATTTTAAAATGAGTGAAACCACATATTTTTTTTACAATTTATTCTAATCTTAATTGAGAAGTACCTTTTAAATAACATGTATTGCACAATTTTTTTCTAAAAAAAGTTGAAAAGAGCCACTTACCCACTTTAATATGGATGACGTGCCATTAATAAACTTCCATTCAAAATAAATATTGCGTGGGTAATACAAATTGGTAGACTTGCAATCCAATCTCAATCTAGCACTAATTCTACGTTTAGTACTCAACAATCATAAAAGGACATATATCGTGTTACAATTTTTTTATAATGAAATTAAATGTTTCCGCCCCTAGACTTTTTGGATTTGGTTGAATACTTAAGTTTAGAATTGTTAATTAATCTTGTAATCAACTTTAGAAGACTTTATTTGGATTTATTCTCTAACCATTTCTTAATCAATGCATTTCTATTTTCTTATTTGTATAAGGTAGAAGATATCAAATAAAGTAGTATAACTTGGAGACCGTGGAAAATAAGTTTAAAAGCCAAAGAGAACTTTAATTTGGATGTTAAGAACATAAAGTTCTGAAAGCGTGATAAACTCATAGGTTCTGAAAACGGAACAAGGTCGGGGGCTATGACTTTGAACGAGCTTAAAGGCAATGGTTAACTCGAAAATTACCAAATAGCATAATTAACCGTAAATAATTGGTGGAATTGGGATCTAAAAACATCTTCAATAGTTAGTGCATTCCATGAGTATTGGCTTGTACGATAGACTATTTCATTAATGACGTGGTAAAATGGATAATATATTTTAAAAATTAGCTACAATGAGTTGACTAATTTAAATTAAAATTGTGTTTTGTAAAATAAATTAATGACAAAAAGATTGCATAAAGTATTAAATAATCTATTTTATCATTTAAATTTAATTTAATTAATTATCAAATTTTTTATTTGATAGCCTATTTGTGAACATTTAAATAGATAATATTTACAATAAATGATGACACATTATATAGATTAAAGTGGATAGATAACTTAATTATTGAAAGTTTAATTTTATTTACAATGTCTATTTATGTTTTTAGATTTAGATAAATAATGAAATAGACAGACTATTAAAGATACTCTTATGCAATTTCTTCTTTGGACATTAAACAATTATTTAAGTGTTTCATTATAACTATTTTGACTACTTTTCTTTAAAAAAAAGTTTTCAGCATCAAATTAGCTCACAACTAACGCTAATAATTACACTAACCAAACACTTTAATCGAAATAGGAAAATGACAATTTGGGTAACTAATTTGGTCTTATTAAAAATGATTGCTATTGTTTGGGTAGATTTGACAATGTCATAATGAAACCGTGTCTATTAGAATATATATGATATGATTGTCAATTTGTCAAATCAATAGTTGGTAGGACGATGGAGATGTATGGAGCCTTCAACTCGATCAATAGAATTTTATTGATTTTTTTCCAAATTTTGATCCTAAGATTAGGTGTTCTCTATGTGTATACCTTAGACTTTAGTTTTATATTTATTGAAAAACTAATAATAGTTCGTATAGAAATTGAACAAGATAACGAGTGAAAAAATAAATGCGTGAAGTAAACTTTCATATATATGTTGATTGGTTTTAACTTTTAAGTTGTATAAGCTAATTATTGTGTCACTGGTTGGGCAATTAACGCCAACACATTGTAATTTCATAGAATTCTTGTGTGATTTTGAAGCAAAATACCGACAAAATTGAAAATACTTGCATTCGTTTTAAAGATTGGTGAAATTTGAAGTAACCAACAAGACAATAAATGGTAATGGTTTTTTATTCAAAAATGATAAATATGTTTAAAGATATTTGAAAAGTGGTAACAAGTGTATGTCCATTTACTCTCATTAAATAAATAATTAACGTGGAAAGTAAACGAAAGGAACTAATCACATTTAAGTGATGGAAGATCTTATTTTATTTCGTAGAACAAATAATCTATAATGTATATCTTAGAATTCGTTAAGGTGTAAGTTGTATTATTTTAATTCGTATGTCAGAATCAGACGTATAAGTTGAGATTGCCTAGTGCATTAAGCAAGTGTTTAAGTAATTATTTAGATGGTATAAACCTCTAATATCATAGTGCCTTGTTATAATAATGTTTTATTTATTATAAAAGTTAAAATAATTTTATAAGTTACGCCCTAATCTGTAATATCTCCATATTTTGTCATCCAAATTAATTTTAGTTGTGGATTTGAGTTTTACAAATTTTGAAGTTTGAAATGGGACACTCATTTGTAAGAATGCATGTATAGTAATTTTAGCACTTGAACTACGACTTGAAACATTATCATGTCTTGTTTAGTCTAAATATTCTTTAGTGCATGATTTATTACAAGTTCATATATTAGATATACATTCTTCGAGATTTTTAGTTTTCTATCGTCTATCCTATTGAAGTTATTTACTTAACGTTTGAAAGTATATTCAGTAATATCTATGTCAGAAAATTAGACAAAACAAGTTACAATTCGTAAGAAAATTCAAACCTTATTTTATTATTCCATACTTTAAATTGATCAATTCACTAAAATCATATGTAACTAGGTCAGATATTGTGATGGCAGCCTGCGGGCCGAAACTATATACCCCACAATAACTACTGCTAGAGACTTTTTCATGTTACGTAATAAACAATTTTCGTGTTTGTTGAGATTTTCCATTTAGATATTTTATACCTGCTCTTTACCAACTACATTAGCTCACTCTATAAATTGATCCATCAATTTATTAAACCAAATCCACATTTGAAAACAACAAACACACCAGCTAATTATATCACAATCATTAGCAGAATTCAATGGCTATAGTTGAGCAGAATGCCCAAAACCAACAAGGTGGCCACACAAATATCACTCAAAGTTTAGCAATTTACAAGGCAAGATTTCATCAATTCTTTATTTTTTTTAATTAAGAAACACTTTTAGTGTAATTACAGAATTTTAAAATTTTGAATATTGATTAATTGCAGGATATTCTTGAAACAAAAGAGGCTGAGGTTGTTCAGGATGAGCAACAAAATGGTGGACACCAAGAAATTGGACACAAGAGTCTCTTGCAAAGTGATGCTCTTTATCAGGTTGTTAATTATATTATGCATACTTAATTTCATAAATAGGGGAGTATGAAACTTTTTGACAGTTGGAGTGACACGAGTTTGAACCGTGAAATCAGATATTAGCATGTCGGTTAGGGTATAATTATACTACTTGCCATTACTCCTATAACATTGTCATTCTGCGTGAGTGCGAGATGTTTCGTGCAGCAGACTGTCTGAATTTTTTATATTTGTTTTTGTAGTATATACTTGAAACCAGTGTGTATCCAAGGGAGCCTGAAGCATTGAAGGAGCTAAGGGAAATGACAGAAAATCATCCATGGTAATTTGAAATAAGTAAAATATTTTTATTTTTGTGCGTGTTCGATAATTCTTATAGGATTTTTTATAATTTAATTGTAATGATTGAAAAAAATTTTAAAAAATAGGAACATAATGACAACTTCAGCTGATGAAGGTCAATTCTTGAGCATGCTGTTGAAGCTCGTAAATGCGAAAAATACAATGGAAATTGGTGTCTATACTGGCTACTCTCTTCTTTCTACAGCTCTCGCTCTCCCTCACGATGGCAAGGTAACTAATTTTTATTGTTGTTAAATTTTGGTTGGAACAAATAGCTTTTTTATCTCCAAATCGTCACAAAATTAACAAATTCTTTTTATTATTTTGCAAGTATTCTCTTTTTAACTACTATTGAAACAATAAAATAAAATTATTTTAAAACAACAAAATAAATATTGGAAAAAATGTTCTAATGAACAGCGTTTACATTAATTAGAGCATAGTCAGAAGTGTAAATAACTAAAGTGTAGGGCTTTTTCATAATTTGTTATGTTCACGAGGATGTTGCATAAAGTTTATTTATATACCGTATAAAAAAAACATGGAGCATTTCTTAAAAAAAACCATGGAACACATGGTTTAAGTATTTATATTTTAAAGAGGAAAAGTATTCAGATTTGTAATATTGTGTGATGTTATGGAGTAAGTGTTTTAGAATTATTGATAATCGGAATCGTTAGTTGAGTGTTATAAATTATAGGTTGTAACACTTATGTTTTGCCTGTCTTGGCTTATGACATGTTGTCTTGTTGAATAAGCATGTGTTTGTTAGTTTTTTTAGGTATGTCCGGTGGACTATTTTTAGCTTGCGAATCTTGCTGCAAAATCTGTTAACTAGCTAGTGTAGCAAATTCTTCGACATATAGAGGGATTCATGTATCCACCTTTGATTAGAATTGTAACCGTCTCTAATTTTGATTTATGGACTTTATCATTCATAGGAGTGCGGCATATTTTTTACGTGCTGACTGTCTACCTACCACACAACGACGGAGTTATGGATTTTATCATTCAGTCAAAAAAATATTTTCATGAGAAATGTGAATCATCAAATAAGATTGTCTTGTAGCTGACCACGGCTAAATGTTGGAAAGAGTCAGAAAACATTTTTTCGTTTAATTTTTTATTCTATAGCGTACAAAAATAAACTATCAAATAAATGGAGATAAAACATAAGAGTCAACAGAAGTTACCTATTTCAATTTGTAACCTAACAGAAAATTTAATTTTTTGTAATAGCTTCGAAAACTTGAATCTCCACGCGTTATTTGCTATACGGCTAATTAGTTCCACATATTATTTTTGTAACTGAGCTACACTTAGCCAGGAACGTATTCTCTGTTCAATTATAATATGCTCACGAATGCGAAAAAATTTTAAAAAACAAATTCTTGGAACGAATTTTTGATATAAACTTAAGTGGAATATTTTGCGTTACTAACATAAGTTCATATTAATTTATGTGTAGATATTGGCAATGGACATCAATAGGGAAAATTATGAATTGGGTCTACCGATCATTGAAAAAGCCGGTGTTGCTCACAAAATAGACTTCAGAGAGGGCCCTGCCCTTCCCGTTCTTGATCAACTGGTTCAGGATGTAAGTACAACTTCTTGTTCATGTATTTTTAAATTATAAGATCTTCAAAATAAATAGTTTAGGTAATTCTAAAAACTAGCTTACCCCCTTAACTTACCATCAAAAATTTTCTGTCCCTAAATTTCTAAGAGCTTCTCTAAGCCCTCAAGGTTGTTTTTTCGTAGTTTTCACTGACCTTGAATGCTACATGTTAATTCCTGAGTGGTTTAACTTTATAAATATGTCATTTTTATCTTTTTAATTAGAAAATATCACATGACATTTAATGGGATGAGAGCTAAACAAGCCAAATTTAAGGAATTGAGAAAAAATTTTGAAAGTTGAGAAGAGCAATAGACTTATAACAACTTAAAGGGATAAACTATGCATTTAACAAGTTCTATCATCTTCTAAACAACTATATTTCAAATCAATGAAAACCTAAACTTCAAATTTTGTTTTTGTAGGAGAAAAATCATGGAAGCTTCGATTTCATATTTGTGGATGCTGACAAGGATAATTACATGAACTACCACAAGAGAACTATTGAGCTTGTGAAGATTGGAGGAGTGATCGGCTATGACAACACCCTATGGAATGGCTCTGTGGCCGAAGCCCCTGACGCTCCGATGAGAAAGTACGTCAAGTATTATAGAGACTACGTGCTGGAATTCAATAAGGCAATTGTCGCTGATCCAAGGGTCGAGATTTGCCAGCTCCCTATTAGTGATGGCATTACGTTGTGCCGCCGCATTAGTTGATCACACCCCACGTCTATGCATTTATTTGAAGTTTCTATTTCTATGAAGTTCTGAAATTCCTGTTACCAATTTGATTTTGAGTTTTTTTTTTCTGTAGCTTGTATTCCCTTCTCCAATGTTGTTTGGTACGCTTTTTTATTGGTTATCGAAAAAATAAGATAACCTTTTAGTGATCATTGTTGTCTTATTTTATAGTAGTTGTTTTTTTGCTATTACCAATAATATTTCCTTTTGCATTTATCCATGAATTTTTAGTTTTCTAAACTAGTTGAAAGTAATTATTTAATAATAATTATAAAAATCAGATAAATACCAAAAAAGTGTTAAACACTAGCTAGTTTCTCATGAGTTCCTAGTGGCGGTGCCAGGACCTAAGGTCTGGAGAGGTAAAATCACTACTAAAAGTTGAAGCCTAAATACATATTTGGGATGTTACAAATTATGATACATAAGTATTGCCAAGTTCAGTTAGCGTAAAACTTATAATATGAATTATCTGTACAGGTACATAGAAATATGCTAGACAAGACATCAATGACTAGTTTGGAACTCTAATTTTTGGAGGAGCTCAGTTAATTTTACATTCAATTTTTATAAATTGTATGTATGAAATAACTAAAATAAATTGAATTTTTTTAAGGAATTGAATTTTTTTAAGGGATGCGGTTCAAAGCGTAAACAATATGTAAAATAGATGTAATACTCATTAGTATTTTAAAAAATTACCCTTGGGATGCATGAATCGCTTTTGTAAAAGCCAACAAAATATATGAAAATCAGAATTTGAAAAGCATCCACTTACAGTTTTATTATAAATGAATATTAATATATCAATATATGTTAATTCTGAAATATAAAGTGAAGTCTATGGTAATTTTGTTTTCTTTCGAAGTTATGCTTACTTTGATCTTCATTACCATTGGATTAGTGTGTTGAAAGTTAATCTAATGGTGATAGTGGCAAAGTTTGAGAAAAACAAAGTCACCTTAGAATCTCCCGAAATATAAATGTAAATAAAAAGGAAAAAATATGTTTTTCTCGGAGTTATTGTAGTAGTGGGCTCACTAGTTAAAGTTAAGCCCAAACTAAATTAACCCTAATACACTTCCTCTTCTTCTTCAACGTCAACTGTTGCCGCCTCTCTCTGTAATTCTTTTTTCTTTGTCACTCGCATGAACCTTCTCTAGCCATTGTTCTTCCCTTAATTTGTTTCTCTTCTTTTCTATTTTGTGCAACAAATCTTCTTTTTTGACTCAGAGAGGCAGAATCAATACCTCAAATCTGTATAGTTCTGAAAGAAGACACCGGTAGTAGCCGTTTTTTCCAGTGTTGGAAGGTCAACTGACCCTCCTTACCTCTTCCCGGCGCCGCCCATGTAATAGTTCCTAAGTGTTGAATAACACGACTTGGAAGTATAAAGTTCTAAAAGTGATAAAAAAATCACTCATTCTAATGAATTTCAACATTTTAATTTTAATTTGGATAAACTTCAAACGTACATATTTCAAACTTCAACATTTTAATTTTAGTTTTAGTTTCAATTTTTCGCAACTCCTAAATATTTCTTTCACAAAAAGCATGCTTTTGTGGTTTTTGAACGATAGTAAAAATGTCTTTACTATTAAGACCATCAAAAAGAGCAAATGTGACTAGTAGTAAAATTGAAAAACCTTAATTTTAACCCAAAAACTATGTGAAAATAAAGAAAAAATGAATTCTTAATAACGAATAATCAAAATCAATCAATTACAGAAGCTAAAGTTTATCTCTTACAGTACAAAAAGTTCCAGCTAACACTATTGACAAATTTCTTCGTGTCTACATTTAAAACTAATCAATTAGAAACTATTAGAATAACTGGTATTCAAATGTGAATTTAAAAGTTCTACACTTCATGTGTTGAAAAAAATTCTTTTCATTTTTTCTGAGCAAACTGTTACAAAGGGTATCCAATAGTGAGGTACGTAGAGTTAGATTATTTGAGGAGTACTCAGTATAATAGAGAAATACTTAGTAAGAAGGTTTCTCCAACGATAAAGAGCTTATTAGTGGATTTAATCTCGGAAAAGGTATTTGGAAACTGGATGCAGGCACGAGCTATATATTGAACTAATATAAAATTGTTGTGTGAAGTTCTATTAACCTTAACATTTCCTCTTACTCTGTTTGCATCATAACTATCATTCATTGCACTTCTACTCAGCGCGATTGACTATCACTGATTGCCAGTTCAGTTAGCGTGTGATCAACTCAGTGAAACCTTCTTTCGCTCATTGTTTTTGGGCAAATATTTAAACTAGTATAAATTGTGCAAACCTAAACTTTTAAGACATTCACCATCTGTCTAATTAATTTAATCCAATGGGACCAACACATTCTAATGAAGAAGAATAAGGCCTAACACATAAATATTGTATGGAATACAGACACAATATTTACATACTTACATGCACTCATTAACATAACATTCATACACTCCGAATCTTTCCTTTTTATTGCATTGATCTTGCAAATCAATGATTTTTTGAAAATATCGATTTAAATATTTTTGTTCGTTTCATTTAATTTTCGAACATAGACCCATGATGACAAGTTTTTATTTCCGTCAATGTATACTAGCTTTATACCAAGCATAAGCATGTTTTTATGAAAAAAATCAAACAAAAATCAATATATAACAAGTTTATATCACCATTATATTAAGTATGAAGAACCAAACTCATAAACATGTATTTCATAAAAAAAATAAAAACTACTTTATACAAGCATTATAGCAGTTCTCAAAAACAAAAGTAAGCATAAATGTGTAGTTTATGAAAGAAGTCAAACAATGACCAATTTACATTAACAATATATTAGGTGTGAAGAAATAAACCAATAAACATGTATTTTATGAAAGAAAATCAACTAAATGCCATTTTTTACCAACATTATCCAATTCCAAAAAACCAAAGTACGCATAAAAATATATTTTATGAAAAAAACTACTATATACCAACATCGTACCAGTTGTATTCCAGCAATATATTAGGTGTGAAGAAATAAACTCATAAATATACATTTTATGAAAGAGAACAAACAATAACCACTTTATATTAGCATTATATAAATTCCTCAAAACAAAGTTAAACATAAACACATATTTTATTAAAGAAATCAAATAAAAATAATTGTATACCATCGTCATTTTTGTGAAAGAAATAAATGAAGAATGACCTTATACCAACATTATAAAAGTACCATATCATATGCGAAAAGAGTTGAAATTTTTTTGGAAAAATATATCGCAGCGGATGGCTTATGAAGATATAAATGAGTTGAACAGAAAAGCTAAAGCAACGTATTGAAAAACTTAAAAATTTGAGAGATTAGTGCAAGTTAAGAAAAAGAAAATTTATAACTTTAATATGTGAGTTTTATGATCGAGAGGAATGAATTAGTGTTGTGGGTCAAAGTTTTTGTTGAAATTCACTTCTTAATTTAGTAAAATTTTGTACCCTACCCTTAAAAATTGTATGCTCCTACACATAAGGTTCCCAAATTTTTGTCAAAGTTTTTGTTCTCAGATGTCACTGTCACCTTCTCTCTCTTCATTAATTTCGATTTTCGAATCTTAAAATCGCTATATCTCTCAAACCGTTGATTTTTTGGACTCGGTTCTTTAGAATATTTTGTTCGTTTTATTTATATCTCTAAAACAAGATCCATGATGACATAATTTTGACGAAAAAAAAGTTAAAAAAAATCGAATTATAGATTTTTTCTATAATGATCTATAAGGTTATAGATTTTTTCTCTAATGATCTATAATGTCGTAATTTTTTCTATAATAATCTATAATGATCTATAATGTTATAGAAATGATTTATAATGATCTATAATGTCGTAAATTTCGAATTATAGATTTTTCGTATAATGATCTATAATGTTATAGATTTTATCTATAATGATCTATAATGTCGTAGATTTTATCTAGAATGATCTATAATGTTATAGGGTGTAGGCTATGCTTACTTTGTTTTAAACAAAGTAAGTATAACTTTGTTGATCTCACTATTGAATTAGTGGTGGACCTCACTTAATCAATGGTGAGATTAACAAAGTTAAGGTAACTTTGTTTAAAACAAAGTCACCTTAGAATCTCCCATGTTATAGAAATGATCTATAATTATCTGTAATGTTACAGATTTTATCTATAATGATATATAATGTCGTAACTTTCGAATTATAGATCTTTCGTTTAATAATCTATAATGTTATAGATTTTATGTATAATGATCTATAATGTCATAGATTTTATCTATAATGATCTATAAGAGTTTATAATGTTGTAGAAATGATCTATAATGATCTATAATGTTCGTAAAATGACATTATAGATCATTATAGGACATTATAAGTTATTTTGGATTGAAGAGAGCTCTTAAAAGCATAACAAACCCTCATTTCAACAAAACCTCAGCCAAATCACAATCTAAAATTAACAGTTTCATTAATTCAAAGCCATTAATCCAGTCAATAAAAAAACATCAACTCCAATCACACAACCGAAAAAAAGGAATATGAACTAACAGCGAAAAAACGGCGAATATACTTTTTTCGATGGAGATCCAGTGGCCGGCAGCGAGATCCAAAGCAAGTGCGACGTCGGTGGAGATCTGGACAGAAGCAGGGCCAGCGACGAGATCCGAACAGCCAGGACGGCGCGCGGTGGAGATCTGGACAGATGCATGGCCGGAGTAGGAACTGACAGCGTGATAGCGGTGGTGAATGATGGTGAGATCCGGAGACGAGGATGGCGGTGACGATTGGAGAGACGAGGGATAAGGCGAACGACAATGGCGACGGACGGGAACGGCGACGAGATCTAGAGAGTGACGACGCCATGAGATCTGGAGAGTTGGTCCTCGGCGATGGTGTCGTACGGCGGAAGGATGATTGGCGACGGTGTCCTCGGTGAGATTTGGAGAGTTTGGTCCTCAGCGGCGGTGGAAAGGACGATCGGTGACGGTGGTGCAAGGGTGGTCGGTGACGGAAGGTGTGGAAAATGGGAGAGTTCTTATGAAAAGCAGGAGAGATGGTTTTTACAATATTTTGATTTTGAAGTAGCGTATTTTGATAATAAAAGAGTTAACTTGTGACAACAAGGTCTTTTTTTGTTGTTTTTTTTTTTTTTTGCTGGAAACCATTGTTTGTCCCATTTCTTTATCTTTTCCACTTTTTTCATTCGTCTCTCTAAATATATCATATATGTTCAATATTGAGTGAAAGACACAAATAAAGACAGAAAAATGGGGCTCATTTTAGCGAGAAACGGGTTTTTTTAAGATTCCTTTTAATTAATGACTCATAATATTAAAAAATTATTAAATTAATTAAAAATTAAAAATCTATATATCCGAAAGTCATTCAGAAAAAATCTTAAAAGAACTCGTTTTTCCCCCGGTTTCTTACAAAAATGGAGGTACGAGATAACTTTCCACTTGAGACATCACCATGCTGACATGTCGAGGTATTATTGGCTTATTAGATTTTTT
>CAOJBJ012723244.1:0-12654 GCA_948291685.1 Euphorbia celastroides
AGAAGAAGAAGAAGAAGATGATATTAGATTAATGATTCAAAGATGTCTTACAAAATATCCTAAGGGAGATATTTATATTCTCTACTCCAACTAAAAGCTAACTAAATAAGTCTTGGTTACTAACCAACTAAGCTTAGCAAATTAAAAGCTATTTCAGCCAACTAATTCGTCCAACAATAGGACTAAAATAGCTGACTTTTTGTTCAAAACAAAAGGAGGCGATGTGGCCAAATACAAGCCAAGTAAAATTAATAATAAAATACTACAAAAGTAACACCAACCCTCCTACTTTTCTGCTGCAAGTCACATCAGTCCACTTTTCTCATCCACTTGCTTCCCTTTTTGTCTTTTTCCTTATTCTTTTTCCCTTCATTTTCGCACCAAAGAATGCTGAAATCTCCAGGTTGTGGTTCCTCCGTGCAGGTTGCGGCCAAGACTGTGATTCTGCACATTTTCTCACAAAAACATCAAAATGTTCATATAAACATTATCAATTTAAGCGCATAATCCACTACTAATTTCCACTTATCAATCGGCTTTAAGTTAATAATTATTTTTGCAAGAGAAGTTTGTGGGGCAATTGTGCCACACGAAGAAAACACATAAGATATTTAGAATTAATACAAGCAATTTTAAAGAATTTAGTACATATAAATTTTATCTTCAATGCATTGTGGAAAAATATTAGGTATTTTATGTTCAACTAAAATAAATACTAACCAATGAAAAGAAATTAAGCGGGTGTTTGACTATTACTATAACAACTGTTTTTCACTTTTGAACGCCAAATAATAGGGTAAACTTCAAAAACATCTCCTGAGGTTTTAACTTTTTGCAAAAACACCTCTAAACTATTCTTTTTACAAAAACATCCCTTGAGATTTCGGCCGTTAGCAAAAACATCCTTTTTCGTTCAAAGTCTGTTAAATGCTGACGTGACATGAGGATTAAATGATACAATTTTATTTTGCTAAGGGGAAAAATGGTCCAATTAACTAAAAATCTAAAAACCCTAAGGAGCAAGATCACCGGCGACCGGAATCTCGCCGCCGATGACCTGCAGACCACCGCCAGCAACGGGCGACGGAAGCTCACCGGGAAACCCAAAATCTCGTCTGAAATACCCCAAAATCTCGTCGGAAAAACAATTTCAGACCTGAGATTTCGTTTGATTTCACCAAACAATCGTTTTTCATCGGGAAACGCTCTAATTCCGCCGATCCTTTTCGTTTTTCCGGTAAATCAAAACGAAATCACCCTAGATCTCGTTTTCCCGGTGAAATCAAAACCCGCCGACGATCCTTCTCTCTCCTCGTTTCGAAACGATGACGCGCTAAAACCCGCGATTTTCCGATGATTTTGTCAAATCTTGACACTGATTCTTCGTCGTCGTTGCAGTTCCAGATCTCTATCCCTTTCAGCGGCAAAAACGAGAGATGGGGGAGAGGGAAGAGAGAGACCGATGAAAAAGAGGGAAGAGGAGAAAAGGGGCGGTGAAGAGGAGAGGAAAAGAGGTTTTTCGCCGGAAAAATGGACTGGCACCAGAGTCGCGACTATCCGGCAGATAGCCGGCACCAGTGATGGGTTAGGGTGTTTAGGGTTGGGTATTGGGTTATTGGATTGAATTATTTGGGTTATTGGTTAGAGTAAATGGGTAAATGGGTTAGGTTAAGGATTATTGGGTAAAAAATAGAATCTGACTACTTTACCCCTGCCACGTCAGCTTTTCTAACTGCAAGTGGACGGAAAGGATGTTTTTGCTAACGGCCCAAAACCTCAAGGGATGTTTTTGTAAAAAAAATAGCTTAGGGGTGTTTTTGCAAAAAGTCGAAACCTCATGGAATGTTTTTGAAGTTTACCCCAAATAATAATTATTGAAAGTTGGTAACAACTGCTTGTAGCTATTTCTAAGAGAAAAATTATCAACAACAATACTATCAAATAATTATTAGAACGTGACCAGTCTCTTCACATGTGCTTAACCAGTAGTGGAAACCGAGCTTAAGGTTATAAATACTATAAAATGAAAGCTCAAATAAAAAAAATTACATTGCACAAAACACATGCTTCGAAACATAATTGGACAATCTTTTCTAAACTGTATATATTACACAATCTTCAGGGGCATATATTTGTGAAAACTTGAAATTCAAGAAAAGTGCAATTTCTTGAGCATATAAATTAGAAGCCGAACCAACCCAAAAGGAACTGTAATCAAGAAGAGATTGAGCAATAATTAAGAGCAAATTAATTATGGGCCACAGATGTTGCAGCAAACAGAAGGTAAAGAGAGGATTATGGTCTCCTGAAGAAGACGAAAAGCTCGTTAATTATATCACCACTTTTGGCCATGGAAGTTGGAGTTCTGTCCCTAAACTTGCTGGTAATATTAATTACTTAATTTTTTCATCAATTAGTTGATTAGCGTGTTAATTGGTGTGTAATTGTGATCTAATTAGGGTTTGTTTATGTGTTAATTGTTTGGGAATTCGCAGGGTTACAGAGATGTGGAAAGAGTTGCAGGTTAAGATGGATTAACTATTTGAGACCCGATCTTAAGAGGGGCACTTTTACTGCTCAGGAAGAGCAGATTATCATTGATGTTCATAGGATTTTGGGCAACAGGTAACTTTTATTGTTCGTTTCGGGTGTGTTTACAGTTCACTCCTCAGGTTACAGGCCGTTTCTAAACCCGATGTGAGTTGACCCGGGCTAGTACGTCTTAAGGTTTAATTCATAATGTCTAAACTAGTCAGGAAATGCACCAAATGATCGCCTCATTGGGATCGGTTTTGTGGAAAACCTAATGAGACAAAGGCTTGTATCGGTTTTATTCGAAAAATTGATCTCAATGAGCAACACACCTCACTGAAATGGTTTTTTTCCGGTAAACCCGATCTCAATGTGTTTGTGGGTTAGATGAAAATTTGAATTTAAATTTGATTTATTGTTGCTTTTTACTTGTTTTTTTACGAGTGTGTTCTTCTATTCACAAAATAAACATTCACTTAGATGCTATTTTTTTTGTTATAGATGGGCTCAAATTGCGAAGCATTTATCAGGGAGGACGGACAACGAAGTGAAGAATTTCTGGAATTCGTGCATTAAGAAAAAGTTAATCTCACAAGGATTAGACCCAAAAACTCACAATTTAATCCCTGTCCATCAAAGAGCAAACAATTCCAACAACAATAACAGATTATTATCCAGCAATAATCTCCCACAATCTCATCATCAAGTACCATTTTCCATTATTATTCTTAATTCAACAACAAATTCATCAATTGAGACAAATCCCCAATTTCCAAATATCCCTACCATTCAAAATTCACCCTTACCTCATTTCAGCCCAATTGATCAAAACCCTAATTCATTCTTTAACAATTTTGATATTACTGACGAAAATCTTGAAATTCTGTCAGCAAATCCGTTGGTTGAGGAAAATGGGGTAATTTTTGAGAATTTTGAACCTCCAAGAAATGTGGAGGGTCAAGAACAAGAAAATATAGACAAGATTAATGGTGTAAGTGATGAGAATAAATGTGTTGTTGATCAAGAAACCATTGATGCAACATCGTTTGAGAGCTGCAGCTTCGGTTTGGAATTTATGGAACCTAATTCATTGTTGTCATCTTCATCGTTTTGTCATGAACTAGCGTACATGGATGACATTACATGGAACTTTTAAGGTTTGGTGTGAAATCTACTCAAAAGTGAAGCGGTCATGGCAAGGAGTTTTCAAAAGTCGTCTCATTGAAAAATTCAACGACTTTTGATAATGGATACCAGAACAGACAATTATGTGTGTTTTCTTTTTATATCCTTATTTTTTGTATTTCGATACTCTTGACATTGGGAAAATGTTGGATTCGGTAGCAAAAGGTTTCTCAAGGAAACAAACTTTGCGCCCAAAGCTAATATAACGGTAAATATGAAGTTGTTGCTATATGTATGTTGATGATAGCAAACTTTTACTGTGAATATGTATAGAGACAACTTTGTATTTACAATACACGCAACCATTTTTTTTGTTGCTGGAGGTCGTATATTATCATTTTTTCACTTTTCTTTTCAATTAATTTCATTGAGATTGAGCTAAATATTTTATGTATATGTATTTGTTGTCATATTTTTAGTATACCGAAATATAAATGTAAGTGTAATATTGTAAAGGCCTACTCAAATGTCACTATATCAATACTTTTATTGGAAGATCACGTAAAAATTTGATAACTTTTTCATCTTTAGATATTAAATAATAGTTTGAAATGTTTCAGTACAATGTTTGCGTTTGCTAAATATTTGCTCTGTCAGAGACATTAACATTACCAGTAACCAATAAATAATAACAGTAGAGAAACTAGTGTACTATTAAAAACTAATTAAGCGTTGATTAAATAGTTTTACAAGTTTGTTAACGAAAATGTAAACTAGACAAGTCTTTGTAAGTAAACCAATAAGTTTAATTTCATTAAAATATGGTTATTGATAGAAGGAGTTGACTTACTTTGCAAGTAAAACCATTTCTTGTCGTGTATTTGCTCGCAATGTAGAAATTTTAGAATTGCAACGTTGAAGGATATTAGACAAATATTGGTCCCACTTTTGTTTGTGCTCAACACTACACTATAACCTTCTACTCTCGAGTATGATGAGAAAGGTTTTTGGGTTAATGAGAATAATTGTTGCATATTAGGGTTGGTTAATAATTAATATTAAAAAGAATTAGGGGTGTTTAATATAGCTTGTGCTTTTTTACTTGTTGCTTATACGTTGTTTATAAGCCTAAGTTTAACATGTAAGCAAATATATTAAGCATTTATTATGACTTATTTTTCACTTAAGAGAAACTTATATGTTAAAAAGTTAAAAAAATTTCTCCTCCCTACTTTTCAAAAAGCTATATTTTTTATGATTATTTCTCACACGGAAAGTTCAACAATCTTCAGATAGTATTGGGCTAGTTGACCAAGCTCCGCCAGTGCTTTTAATACACAAGTATTGTAGAGTTGAACTCATTTAACATAAAATCAATAAATTATGTTAAAGCTCAATATACATCTTTTGCATACTATTCTTTCATATTTTTTAAAATAAATATTTGTTTAATTGTTAATCACTAGCCTAGGTTCGTTAATTAGTGGTTAGGTAATATGGTTAGTTAAGCATTTATGTAGCTCATACATAGCATTGTAATTGTAATGATTGAGGGAATTATTTTCGTTTTATCAACTGTTTGATTGGACATTATACATTGGGCTTGGGCCTTCATTGTGCGTGGAGCTTTTATGCTATTTTGGAAATCTTCAGCTCCCAAATTTCATTAAAAAAAATATATATATAGAGCATATAGTTCTTATAGTAGTTTTGTTATAATTTGTGTTTAGTTATTTTTAGAACAAAGTCTATCAATTTTCTCAAAATATTTTTGGACAGTTTATCTTAAAATTGTTAAACCCTTATGTGGTGGGCACCGATCTACAAAAGAAAATTCGTATATGGCTGTTTAATAACACATATCAAGATAAATTACATAATTTTTGTTCGTTTAGAAATTGAAAATAAATTATAAAATAAAAATAATATTATAATTTATAATCCATATACATTTCTTCTAGAATCCTTATCATCATGTCTTTCGCAAATAATGTGTTATGCCTAAAAATTAAAAAACATTGCATATATGAATCCGAAAAAGTATTCAATTAATTCCAAGGAAATATTACATTATGACAATGTGACATTATCAAACTCTTTCCAATTTAAACTTATAGCTCCACCTTCTACAAACCAATAAGAAAATAAATAATAAAAACAAAACTATATATTAATTGAAAAAATGATTGCATTCCTTAGCTCATCATATATATCTATTTTTTTTCCTAAATTTGGCAAAATATTAACCCTAACAAATTTGGTTATTGAGCCCAACCCAATCAAACCCAAACCAAAACATCATTCACCACCGCGCTTAGAGTTGTTATCTATAGTTCCAAAGCTGCTTTTCGCCAGCATTTCTTAAAAACATATATTGCTCGAATTTTTTGGTGAAATAAAACTCCAAATTCGCCCTAATACTATAGTTTAGTGTCCAATGAATCCCGAGTTAACCCAAACCCGATAAAGTATAAAACAATATATAAAATATTGATGTGTTGTTAGTGTAGCAACTCAATGTTGCATAACATTGGTATTGTTATAGTCTTGAGAAGGACATAAGGACAAAATCTCTTCTAAAGTGCCATTGATGCAGTCTTTGTAAGTGAGATCCATAATTTCGGGCTTTGTCGATAATTCTGCTATGTTTATTTGTGGAAAATCTTCTATTTCAAGTGGTGGATATGGCATTTGATATTGTAAGCTCGGAATTTGCATATCCTGCAATTTTCACAACAAATTATTAACACACGAGTAAATAATACTTCGAGTATATAAAAGTACTGCCCGTAATATGAAACCAACTTATGTGTGTGGATTTGCATATGTTTATTTGGATTTCTTGTCTTCATAAGTTTGTTTGTGTGTTTTTATTCGACACTATACCCAACTAGTTCACGATCTTTTGTTTCACTTTCCCGCAATTTTAAGATTAACACTGAAAAACAATTAGTTATAATACCAAAAAAATAAAGAAAAACAATTAGTTATGGTGTAGTCAAATATATTGAAAGGGGAAGTCTAGATAATAAAAAACTATCAATGAGTTCATAGTGATTGAAAATGTTGTTCATGAGTTTCGTTCTTTTTTACTGAATAAAGATAAATAAAACTAAAGTAAACTACAATGAAGTTATACACTTTTCAAATTGGCATATTTCAGAATAGTAAGTGGATCCTGTTAAATTTTCTAATTTTTGAAATTGGGTAATAAAAAGGCCTTTGATTACATCATACTAATGCCCAAAGCATGCTAGAAGAGAGGTCTGAACTTGAAATTAAAAAGCAAAAAGGAAGAGAAAATTATTGCAATTTTTCTTGGAAAATGTGAGATTTGTGGAATAGTAAGACCCATTGAGGAAAATGGGGAAGAAAGATGTTTGAACTTTGAATGAAATTTCAATTTTTGAGTCAGTCAAAAAGATGTTATTGAAGATAGTGAAGAAAAAGCTATTTTGAGTCATTCTCAAGGAGATTTTTGAAAAGAAAAAAAGTTTGAGGGTCACTTTAATATCAAAAAGAAAACTCTAAGAATTTGTCTAATTGGCTAATCGATTTATTTGTTAGACAAAAGAACAAGAATTTTCGGGTCTTCTTTAAGAATTAAAAAAATTTATGAGGTGTGAACATGAAGTTTTTTTGTGATAAAGAAAAGAAAATTTGATGGAAATGTGATGTTGGCAAAGTAGATGATCTAATTATGAAAAACAAAAGATCGATAGGAATTATTATTTTTTTAATTTATTTCTATTGTATGGTCCATTCTGATTACTTTAAAGCTAATATATGATAATTTAATTATTAATTATATCACTTTACACTGAATTAGAGTGATTAATCAAATGTGTATTAGCTTAATTAAGAAAAAGACAGAAACAAAAGGGAAACTCGATCTGGACCGACATTTCATGAACTATAGTTTACAAAACCACTTAGAATTCATTTACTTTTTGCAAAATACATTTTTCTGGGGAAAAAAACGAAAACAGTAATTCTTTTAACATGACATATCTAAAATTTTTAATTTTTATTTTCAAACCCCAAAATTATGTTTTACTATTATACAATAACAATTAAAGAAATGATTCAAATTAAGAATGTTTTAGTGTCATCCTAGAAAGAGATGGTTCGAAATTGCTATAATTGTGTCATATCAACACACTAATTCAGTAGTGCTACATCAGCTGCTGACACGATACTGTTATAGTAGTCTCGAACCAACACGGTCCAAATAACGGTCAAGATTTTTGTAAGAAAAATATTAAAATTTATGTACCTGAATGAAATTTGAAAAGTCGATACCAATAGAGTAAATGTTGGCTGAACTATTGGCTTCATCCGAGGCAAATGGAGCTTGTGAGTCATTTGGCATTGCTGCTTCAATTTGTGTACTTTGTGTAACATCCGAGGAGCATGTTTCTGATGGAAATTTTGTGAAATTTTCGTTCATAGTATTCTCTTCTTCAGTGTTATTGATGTCTCTCGCCTCGAAATGTTCTTCCTCCTTTTCTACATTCTCATTTTTCCCTTCTTTTGATTTGGTCATTTGCGTATTTTTCTTGAAAACTCTACACAATGCATACGAATCCTACAACAACATTGAAAATATTCATCAAAATTTAATAAGACTAAATTAGGGTTTTTCAAAAAACCAAACTAAATTATGTCACTACGGACTATCAGTAACGGCAGCTTGAATATCGATGGCACCCCATCACCATCGCTAACTAAGGGGTTAGTGGTGGACCAACCTCATCTCAGTTATTGAAAATTGTACATTTTCTTTTATGTATTCAGTCGGAAAGAGGTAATATGTTATGTTGTCTATATATTTATAAGAACATAACATCGCTACAAGAAATACTTGACCACAATAAATTTTCAGAGTAAATTGTGTTAATAGAAATGATTGTGTGGCAAAATGTGAAAGTGATAAAAAAGGGGGAAAATTGAAAATGAAGAGAGAGGAAAGACACAACAAGAAACTACAAGTAAGTACAATTTTAAAGTGTCTTTCATCATTTCATGGTGATAAGTTTATTCTTTTTTAAAAGACGAGAATTTTACTGGTAAAAGAAAGATCTAAAAATGACAATAATGCAGACATAAAATCACAATCAATCACCATCACCTTTCTCTCTCTAGATCTATCTCTCTTTCTCTCTCTATTTTTATATGTCATAAAGCTATAGAAGCGTAATCCATGATGTGCTTTTGTTGATTTCTTCTACTAGACAACATTAAAGTAAGTGTTTCAATCCCTTAAAAATCATCGGAAGATCAGTCGATAGATTTAGAGAGAAGTCGAGCAATACGATGAAAATACTATGATTCGAATTTCTAACAGATTAATACTATTAAGTAGATCTATTTAGCTCAGAAATTTATTTAAACTAATAAAAATGTTGAAAACATTGTTTTTTTGTTTTAACTAACAAAGAGTTTTTCGATCCCTGAAAACAATTTTCGTTATTATCGAATAAACTACAGATAAAAATATTGACATACTATTAAAAAAACGGTTGAAATTTGTTCAAGGTCATTATTCTATCATTATAAAGTTATATCATCTATAATTAGTTCATTATTTCTAGGGTTTTGGTTGCTCTTTCTTTATGACAGCAAGCTAGATTTATTTCTAATTTTTTCTGGTGTCTTCTGTACAAAACCCTAATAAATCCAACGTACAAAACCAAAAAAATTAGGGTTTTCTAGATTTCCCTAACAACCCAAAATAGTTGAAAAGAAAAAAAAAGCAAAAATAGTAATAAAATTCTTACCTTTAAAGTGGATGAAGTAGAAGTTGCACAAGGAGATTGAAGCAGTCTATATTCGTGCATGACCCAATTAGTTCTAATCCCATGAGGAGCTCTTCCTCTGTAATAAACTAATGTCTTCTTCATCCCGACTGCTTTTTTATGTGAAGTAACCGATCGATCTTTTCCTGTGGCTTTCCAGTACCCGGCTCGGGTTGCCCTATTTGTTCTCGATCCGTTCGGGTACTTCTTGTCTCTTGGGCTGTAAAAATACCACTCCATGTCTTTGCTTGGCAAGAATGATTTTTCTGTCGAGGACAATAGTCATTAGTATAGTTATTCATGTTTGAGATTAGAGAGCTTTCAGGTATCAGAAATACTGCAAAATCCAGTATTGAAATCAGATTAGGCTAGAAAGAATAATTTTATGTTTATTATTAGTTGAATATAGGAAAAGGAAAAAAAGAAGAAAAGCACTTGATTTACAGTATTCACTATCAGCTTGAACTTTTAGATTGAATAATCCACTACATGTTCTCACTATATGTTGTTTAAGCAACCGAAGATCAACGAAGATTAATTAGGAAAATAAAAAATGCGGAAAACATTTAATTTTCAGTATTGGCTATCAACTTAAACTTTTAAATAAAAAAGAACGCTCAAAGCCTAATTTTATGTATACTATTACTATCATCTGTTCTAGCAACTGAACATCACTGGATATAGTAAAAGAAAAAAAGAGCGAAAAACTACTTGATTAAATAAGTCGTGATTATCAACTTAAACTTTTGGATTCAATGAAATACTCATTCTTATTGTCCATTATTGTAGCAAATGAAAAGTTTCTAGTTGTTTTGTGGTTGAAGCCTTAGCCTAGCGGTTAAGGTGGAACTTGTGGGTTCTAGAGGTCCCAAGTTCGAACCACATCCGGGGTGAGTTGGAGATTTTCCTTTCAATTTAATATAAGCCCATACGAGGCAGTTTGAAAAAGAAAAGAAGAATATGATGAAAGAAAAAAAGTCAAAAACTACTCGATTTACCATATTTTTTATCACCTTTAAATTTTATGTCTATCATCAGGTGTTCAAGCAACTGAAGATCACCGAAATAGTAGAAGAAAAAAGGCGAAAAACTATTTGATTTACAGTATATTATATCAGCTTAAACTTTTGGATCAAACAGAAGTAAAATTTAGATCATAGAAATGGCAAACATTACCAGGTAAATCCCAAGGCTCGCATTTGTAGAGATCAACATCAGGAATAATTTCGAGTTCGATAGTTCCACCATTGATTTTTCTTTCAAGATAATAAGCAACGAGTTCTTCATCCGTTGGATGAAACCTAAAACCAGGAGGAAGACTCATCGGTGCCATTGATAGAGAAGAGATCTAGTTTTTGAGAGAGAAAGTGATGGTAAGATGTAGAGAGAGAAAGTGAGACAGAGAGAGACAAAATTAGAGAATCAGATTGAACAGAACATGTTGATCTTCAAACTGGCTTGTACGACATCCAACTATATAGCCAACTGTTCTAGGAACTTAGTACTATCTAGCCATGGCTTTGCTTGTTATTACATTGTTGCCATTAGATTACTTCCCAATACAACATGGGCAAAAGATAAATAGCAGGATTAATACAAGTATTAAGCAGTTTGATATATTTATGCAGTCTCTTATGTTCGAGCTAAGTGTAGCATTCGGGTTACATCTAGATGTAATTGGAGTAAAACTCTGGTGAACCAAATGAACGGCTAAAAAATCGACAAAAGATAATTTTACATTGATTTTGTGGCATGAATTCATACATGTTGCATTCGTTGTTACTTGTTAGTTGTTAATTTAATCAACGTGTATAGTTAAAAGACTATGCAAAACTATTATCTAACGTTTGAAATGGAAAAGATAGTTATTACTTATTAATAGAGTTCTAGATCATTTAGTTGAGTTAATATGGATAGTTGTTAGCTTTTGTTGGCAATTCTTAGCTTTGTTGATAACTTTTTTTTGTCTTTGGAATAGCTAAAATTAATTGTAATCAAACACTTTGAATTGTTGTTTTACATATAATTGAAAATACAATTGTGATGAGAGTTTTTAATCGCTCGCTAATTAGGGACTCCACATTGTGGGGTCTCTATATCAGTGTGTCATTTTCTTAAGTTAAGGAAAGAAGTTTCTATTCTTCAGTTGACTAAAAAATCATATATATGATAATAAGAATATCTCATATACCTAACATAGCAAAATTTATATCAAACTATGACTTGTATATGTAGAACCACATTGGAACGACATTGTTTCCATGTGATATCTTAACGATTTGATTAGTAAAGCCAGCAATTGATATTCATGTTAGTATATAGAGCCTACAATTCACATTGCATAATCTGAACTTGGTGAAATATGAACGCGCATATGAAAGTATAAGGTGTAATGGGAAAAAATAGGTATAATGGAAAGAATTTGGTAAAGATTATATAATTTGTAGTTGTGCAATACACCTGAAAAAGTGGCAAAATCGTAAATAGAAGAAGGAAAAAAGGACGTAAATAGAAAAAAAAACAGCTTTAGTAGATTCTACGGTGTGAAAACCTAACAAAGAAGGGATAAGATTAAGAAGCTTCTCTGCTTTTGTCTTCTCACAAACTAACAAAAAAACTCACTCTCTCTCTGGGCCACCCAACCGCCCCTACCCTACTATACCTTATACCATACTATTCTATACCTTTTTTTAATTACACTTTAATGTCTTCTAATATGCATCTAATGGTACTTTATAGTTTAATAGTTGGTTGTATTTGTGAGTTGTGCCTACTAACTCATGAGTTTCATCATACACATGCATTTGTTTTGTAATAGTACAAACTAGTTCACATAGAAAGACCCGAAAGTTTGAAAGACTGCTGCTTAATATAACTGGTAACATAACCTTTGAGGGTTATATATTAGGTAAACTTAAAAAACATACGTGGTTTCAGTTTTTTGAAAAATCATCCTCGTGGTATGTTTTTTTCAAAAGCATGCCTATGATGTTAAAATTTTGTAGAAATATGCTTGTGTGCGGGATGGTTTTGTGTGTATCAGAATTTAATTTTTGTGGTTATTTTATAAGGTTCTGATCGTAAGAAAATGTGTGTATGGAATAATAAGTGCATCATCACTCCTCATCAACCTATATGATCAACGGTCTTAATTTGGGTAAAGAAGCTTGGGTTTCATTTCTTTATTTGGTTTCTTTCA
>CAOJBJ012725019.1:0-31128 GCA_948291685.1 Euphorbia celastroides
TATGTAGGCCGATCTGTAATTAATTACGGGTCTCAAGTCAAATAACCAAAAAACACCTTTCACCTGCATTAAGTTTAGTCCAAATATAAAAATCATGACATGTTCCCCGAACTCTTCTCTGGTTACATTTTTAGGGTTTTCTTAATTGACCCATAATAATTTAATTAAGTGGCAACTCCTAAATTCCAGGCTTCAAAAGAGGTCTAAGTTGGTCTAAAACTAGTGAGCACGCTCATCAATTTGGTGACGCATGTTCACAGGTGTAACCAGAGGAAGGAGGCTTCCCTGATTTGGTCTATCAGTTCCATGACTTCGATTGAGGCTTTGTAACTCCTCCTGTCTCCATTGTTCTTCCTCTTCATACTTTTCCAACCTCTTGGCATAATTCAGCACCTGATTGAAGTTATCGAAAGTTTTCATCTTCATTTGCTCGCGATACATCCGAGCTGATCCTTCTACTAATTTGACCATCAAGGCTTGTAACTTAGGTGCCCCATCAACCAAAGCTCCATCCATCGACAATAGTAGTCCTTAAAAGATCCATTGGGCTTCTGAGGAAATCTTTCCAAATCTTGGAGGGTCGTCTCCATCTTATCATTGTAAGCAAAATTCTCAACAAAGGCATTGCTGAGGAGTTCCCAGCCAGACTTGACTTCAGGTTTCAATCTCATATACCAGTCGATAGCATTTAAGATCAAACTTGCTGGTACCAGCAGATGCAGCCGGATGAGCCTTGGAGGTCAGCCATACTTTCTTAACCTCCTCATCCAATTCGGTTATCTTTCATATTAGATCCTCAATCACACTTGAGTCCCCTGACCCTGATGGCCGACGAGTCTGAGCTTAGGATTCGAAGGCATTGAAGAATTCTTCTGTATTCAGTAGACGCTCAATTTCCTTGATGGAAGGACCTTGTTCCATCTTGGACACTGGAGGAGACTCTTGACGGTTTCGAAAACCTGATCTAGGCGAACAACGGTTCATTTCCATCCTTTCAAGGGGAAACACGAAGTCATCACTCGGGCTCCACCGATCTTGCCAGACAATGATGATGATGCAATAAAGCTTCGATTTCCCAACCAATTTGTCTTTCCTATGCTTGATAAGGCCTAAGACGGGAGAGTACTTTAATTGATAAAAGTGAACCCAAGACATTTAAACAATGGAGGAAAAGGGTTATTTGAAGTTTTGGCAGATGGTCGAGATTTTTGGTAATTGCTATTACCGAAGAGGGATGACCCATGTGGTTGATCATTTGGACATTATGGCCGTTATGGTAGGGTGATGGCGCGTTATGGCCGGGAACAATACATTATGCTACACTGGGCAGGAAGGTGGCACGTTATGGCCGGGAACAATACATTATGCCGCACTGGGCTGGAAGGTAGCACGCTATGGTTGGAAACAATACATTATGCCGCACTGGGCAGGAATGTGGCACGCTATGGCCGGAAACAATGGTCATTCAGGGAATTACTAAACATTACGCCGCATTGGGCAGGATTGACTCTAGGGTCAAATTGATGGTCACCCATGGGGTGTTAACATTACATTTGGAAGGGGGAAACAATCGATCATTTGAGGTGTTTTTTGGATTATTTGGGAGGTGTCATTGGACAAAAGAACAGTTTTTGGTCATTTGGGAGGTATGGGAGGATTTATTTAAATAGTTCAGAAAGTCTCGATACAATTAAGGGTCAGGTCATCCGAGGGATGCCTTTACAATGGGAATTTGAAGGAACATTGACAATGGAATAGTGCAGGATCATTGAGGAGATGCCATCGATGCCCTAATTGGTCAAGGGAAGTCTTGGTTCTTCTATCAAACTAAGGTTCGAGGGATATTCTCTTTTTGGCCTTTTGAAGCATAGGGAAGAGGACAATTATGAAGCATGGTTACATAAAGATGTGATTAGCACGTACACATAATATGACTAATCAATACATTATAATACTATTTTTCATTTACTCCAACCTTATTCCTCCAAAATTGTCTTAGGGAACAAGCTTCTAAGAGGCCTCACCAGCGTTCACTCTATTTTGGGTAAACCTAGGGGAAATTGATAGGGTTTTTCTATATGAGGGTGGTCACATAGATGGCTTTGAATTCGAGAGTAGGGTTAGGGTACAATGCGCCTCCAGCTAATTGGACCCTTGAGACATTAGCATGTCGGAAGCGATCCTTTCATTGTTTAGATATACTTGACCTCGATGACCTTTGCAGGTAAAAATGGGCCGGTAAGTGTACGCAAGGTATTTACATAGACTTCCGCCCCTGAGAAATTTGCATATCCAGGCGACACAAAGCGTACGCAAACAATATTAGAGGGGCATAACGAGCATTAGCAGCCCAGGAAGGCCATGGGGACCTTCATGCAATATGCATATGCAATCAATTTATTATCTTTCATGAGTTATTTAATGGGGTATCACTTGGATCGATGTCAATTTTTTTCATTTTGTGAAAAAACAGTTTTTGAAAATCATAATTCAAAAATCAGTTTTGATTCGCCAACGGAGTCACCATTTCTATGTGCGGGCAAACCTTCTCTTCCCCCCCACCTCGCTATCACCACCGGCCGGCGGTCGGGAGTCGCCAGTTGTGTGGAGTGTGTTTGAAAAGGATTTACTACCACAGACATGGAGGGCGGACATGGGTTGTCTGTCACGGCACATTCTCGCAACGGGAGGGAGATCTTACGTCAGAATCGAGCCAAGGGACCCAGATATCGAGGTCTGAATACCTCGTATCTCGCATTAAAAGACATTAGGTCAGTTATGATATGTCAAAACATTTGGTTTAAAAGAAATCATAAAGCCCATCACTTAACAGCGAATCTTTTTCCGACAAAACAGTTTTGGAGTCGCCACCTGGTTTAGCACACAACCAGGAATTAACAGAGAAATGATTTCGTGCAAAAAGCTTACTCATGACATCAATCCAACATTAACAATGGTATACCATAAAATGACTCACATTAATGTGTATACCTAGGGTATTTTTTATTACATGCTTATTTTATATAACAATATACCCTACCTAGTTTATACAGTGTATGGTCAGGGCATACTTACAAAGTATCCTTGTGTTTGTTCATGATAAACAAATCCAGAATCACAAACTTATGCTTTATGATACAATCAATCAATGCAATAAAGTTGGGCATAATAGCCAAGAACCCTCAGTTTAACTTTCTTTGAGGTTGGGTTTTTCCTTTGAACCGGTTTGGGACCGATTGTGAGATGATAGCTGACCAAGATTGGATCTTTACTTCGATAGAGTTCCGACTAGGACCGGAGATTTTGAGGACAATTCCAAACTATAGGAAGCCAGAGAAGGTATAGGATGTGAAATCTATGGGAATTTGGCCAGAGTTTCCAGAGAAAATGGTATAGAAGAGGCTTGAAACTGGAACCTCAACTATCCTGATAATGGGTTGCCCAAGGTGCGGGGCTTAGAGTGAAGTAAGTCGATGCCTAGGTGCTAGGGTGTTTCGACAGCTTTAGGATCGGTTTTCGGCGGAAAGACTCGATCAGAAATGCCTAGAATGGCTTTGGAATGGCTTAGGAAGCTCAAGAAAGGCTTAGAAAGGCTTAAGAGGGGTTTAGAATGAATGTCATCAAGTTTTTGAACTTGAGTGGTGGTTTGGAATGAATGGAGGAGAGGCATCTCGGGGTTTTACCCATAGGTGTATCCAACCGATCGGCCAGATTACACCTATGTGTAGACAAGGTGCAATCTAGCCGATCGGTTAGATCACACCTTCTGGAAGATGACACGTGGCAGTCATCCAATGCACTGTAATTTTGACTTTTTCTGTAAAAACTCTTTCGGGAAAATTTTGTACAGTTTTTCGGGTTTTTCAGGATTTTTTGGGTTTATGTTTTCTGGTAGAATTCCGATTTTTCGGAATAAAGGGTTAGAAACATTTGGGTGGAATCACGGTTCCGGACATTTCTGGAATTTTTTGGAACTCTAAGGCATTTTTAGAATTTTCGGGAATTCCAGGGTTTTGAACATTTCAGAGTCGGGGCTCAAGGATTATTAGGAATTAGGGATTCAAGACATTTCGGAGTCAGGGCTCAAAACATTAGGAATCAGGGATTCCGGACATTTCGGAGTGAGGGCTCCAGGATTTTGGGACATTGCGGAGTCAGGGCTCCAGAATTTGATCATTATAGAGTCAAAGCTCCAAAGTTGTCGGATGCACAATCGGTCTTCTGCCGGCCCTGCTAGAATTTTGCCCGTACCTACAATCAAGTTAAACATTCATCATCGGGTTGGATGGATCGTGCTCACAATAGTTCAATTAATTATGATAATTCGAAATAATTATATATGTATGCATATATTGTGTAATTTAGAGATTGTTAAATAAAAAATAACAGAGGCATTGTTGGTCCCGAGATGGCTAAAGAAGTACTAGAGGGGGGTGAATCGTACTTCAGCTAAATTTTTCACTTTTCAAAAAGTTCCTAGGAAATTGGTGGAGTCATTGATGGTCTCACTTAAATACCAATTTCCTTAAGCTCTCATAGCTTGTGTGACAAAATTTTTTGAAGAGATTATTGGAAATATATTAAATCAATCTCACGATGGTAACTGCAATTATATAATATGCGTGAAAATTAAATTGCAGTAAAGTAAAAAGTAGAGTTAGAGAGATTGGTACGCAACAGATTTATGATGGTTCAGTCGCAACCTACTCCAATCCCCAAGTTGACATGACTTGAGATTTCCAACTAACTATTTTCTTTACGGGCAGAAAATAAGCCTTTCTTGATACTTTTTACGGGCTCAAGTATCAAACCTTTAAAGTCCTTTTTCGGGCGCAGAACTAATGTGAGCGAGCGACATTTTATCGACCGGTCCTTTTTACCCTTCACGGGTTTTCCTTCCTTTTTCCTATTGATTTCTGACATTCCAAATTTTGCGACTTTTACTAGTGATTGGCATTTACTTTGAAAAATTGTTAAATTGTTCTCAAACCTAAGCTAACGCTAAGTGTTATGGAGTCGCCACACGATTCCGCTCTATCAGGAATTAAAATACTTCAGCGTCGTCCACCCGAATGGGCTCAACAACACTTAACCAGAGATTAGGTTTGGACGAATTGCTTATTCGCTTCCACATGACATAGTTAATTATTTGATTCAATACCCTAAAGCCTTCCAAAGTTCATTGTTATGTACAATTTTACACATGCATATAAGGTAAGAATAGATAAAATAACTGGTGAACCCTAAAATGCAAAATTTCTAAGTTAAATTCCTTCAATGAATACAAATCAATCGCAAGATATTTACAAGTCAAAATTTCAAATCAATCAATTCAAGCTTCCTAATGAACATGCTTCTAAATTAGTTCTAATGTACTTTTACAAGGGAAATATAAGCAATCCAATACTCCATAATTCATGCAATTAAATTCTAATCCTAAAAGGAAAAACTCCTAAGTTTGAAAGAAGATTTATTTACATATTAGAAAAGGTTAATGAGGTAGTTTTTACAAGTTTTACTTATTTACAAAACAAAAAACAAATTAATTTAGAAAAACACTAAAAAGACATATTTTTACAAAAATGGCAGATTAACTGTTTTGGAGAAAATGATTTTGGAAAAAAATAAAAAAAACTCGAAATGACACGATATTTGTTACACGACTCAATCAACATGTTCTGAAATTCCAGTAAAAATTCTGGAACCAAAAGATTAACGAAAGTCAGTGAAAAATACATTTTGTTACAAACTTTCCAAAAATGTTACTTTAAGCCAAATTAATTATTCGAAACCTTCCCGAAGTCGGATTAAGCTCAAAATCTCCATATATGATATTTGATGAGTCTAGTTTACAGTGAAATTTACCATAAAAAGGTTTGCATTACAGAAAAACATCCCCACTTTGAAACAGTCCCGAGACTCTAGAAAATGACACAAAAAATAGTTCAACTTTGGTGAATTTTATCTTTTTATGTACAAATTCGATTGAGGCGATTCTGGAATTTTTAGAAAAATCTTCAAGCGTAGTTTAAAGGAAAAATATGGGAAAAACTATTAGACAAGAAAATACAAAAAAAACGTTGAAACTTTAAACTAGTCAGAATTAGTGGATTATTTAGATTGGTATATTGAATTTATACATGGTATGAGGTGGTTTTTCGATTCTATGACATGGAAAATCACAAAAAAACATGGAATATCATGGCATTATACAACAATAACATGTGATTATCATGGATTTTTATACTATTAAGGTCTCAGGATACCAACCTCGATCAAAAGTTTTTGTTGATGATGGGTTGAAAGTCAGGTTGAACTCAAGCACGCACGAGCCGCTCCAAGCAACAAACCGAACATCCAAGAGTCCTTTGATGTTGAGAGTTTTCATTCAAGTAAATATCTAGTCCCAATCTAGGCTTCTTTCTCGAGAGATGATTGATGAAAAGTGTGGAACAAGGCCAAAACGTGAGATTTTTGGTTCCTTGTGAGTGAGAAACGGCTAGGGTTTCCTGGGTTTCTAAATTGGTGGTGATTTTGGTAGTCTGAGGGCTCTTAATCCCAACTAGGTTGGCACTAAGTAGAAGAATCTATGAGAATGTTCTCCAGGTTGTGAAAAAGATCGAATTGAGGTGCTTTCGGGTTGAGGGAATGGTGATAATAAAAAACAAGTGCTAGGTTTTGGGTTAGGTTTTGGTGGCTTAGGTAGAAGGAGGTAGCTTAAAGTTGCAAGAGAAACCGAATGAGAAAGTTGGGGTGTTGTGAGAGAATGACAAGGATATTTTCTAGGGTTTTCTTGCTCTAATGTTGCCCCCTTGTTTCTGAGATCTAGCAGGGTATTTATAGGTGTTGGGAGGCCTTAGGGTTACTTATGATTACAGCAAAACGTGTACAAAACTAAATGGGAAGAGAATAGGTCGGCGACTTGAAAACCAAGCCAAAAAGGGAAGGCATTCGTGACCATAACGACTACCCGTGATAGTCGTGACCTTCACTACTAGCTGGTCACAACTAGCTCCCTTCAGCCCATTCGGGGGTTGTTCTGGGGGTTCCGAGGTCAGATTTGAGTCTGGTTTTTTTTGAAATGACCCTTGAATGTAAAATTGATGTGTAAGAGAGTATTTTGGAGGTTTTGGATGTGAATTTTGGGTTTGGTTTTATGGAGAAAAGACTCAGCCTTTCGGGTCCCTCGAGGTTTGGCACTTTTCACATTTTGGACTCTTTTGGCACCCAAATGACTTCGAATCAATTTGAATAGTCATAAAAAATTAAAAGGAAATAAATTTAGGTATTTGGACATGAAAAATGATTATGGTTAGGTGTGGGTGGTTTTCTCTCTCTCGGGACTGTTCGGTTTAGGGTTTTTAGGCAATTTTTGTACCTGGCCCTTTTTGGCATTCGAGGGGCCCAAAATGAACCTAGAGGGATGAAATGTGACATGATTGAGGGTTTGTATGAGGAAAATGGGATTGGTTAGATTTGAGTCACTTTCTCTTTACTAGGACAGTTCGGTTTGTGATTCTTTGGTAATTCGTGCGTTTGGAACTTCAACCTTTCTTTTGACCTTACAATCAAATAAAATAGGATTCGAGGAAGTCGATATCAAGTATCAGTTCATCATAGATATCTGTACTACATGATAGTGAGTAGCCATGAGTAGGGAAGAAGACATACCTGGTCCTCGAGCTGATCGAGAGGACGGTCCAGTCATGAGGATTTATTCCTTGATCGACGAGATTTTGGAAAAAATTCTTTTTGCCCCACGATCAAGAATAAATTCAAAGCTTTGAGATGTCAAAATGTTCCACTATCGATGTAGACGTCGACAACTTTTCAAAGAATCTTTGGTTGTTGGAAAGTTCTACTCTCGATGCAGATATCGACAACCTTCCTGTAAATCCTTAGTTGGAATGTTCTACTCCCAATGCAGATTTCGACAGCCTTCCAGTAAATCCTTGGTTTGAATGTTCTACTCCTGATGCAGATTTCGAAAGCCTTCCAGAACTCAATGGTCTATAAGAGACTCATTGAAGGGTGTTTGAAATAAACCTAATGATCTAAAGGACATGCACTAGAGAGGTTCACTAGTAGCGGAAGGTGCTTTTTGTCTCGCACAATTTGTCACGGTTGATGAAGAACCGAAACAAAAAAATATGACGCGAACTTTTACTCACTGTTATAAAACAAACCGAAATAAAAAGGTCACTTATTCTCTCAGTTTACAAGGAACCAATGTAAAAAACGTGGCACGAATATGCGCTAGCTTATTTGTTACAGTTTTTCTTGAACCAAGTGAAAAAGTAAGAGGCGGGATTTAAAAAATTTAATTCAAATATTTAGCAGGATATCTTTTAGTACAGGTTCACGTGCCATCGACATAACTGAGAGAAAACTTTAAACCCGAAAAGGCTAAAACGACAAAATTCTTCTCTAACTCGCTCCCGATAAATCACAACTTTAGTTCTCCGTCGTTGCTCTCCGTCGTCGTTGGCCCAATCGCCTGCTCCGAAATTGCTTATTCTCCTTCGGTCATAGTTTGCTCAATCATTGTTCGCTCACTCGCTTCGTCCAACTTAGCTCTTGCGAGTTTTCTCCACCGTCGCTTTTCCGTTCATTTAAACATCCTTTCCCTCTTCCGATCATTTATTGCTTGCCTTCCATTTTCATCTCTAGCAGGTTGTTCATCGTTGAGGTATCAACCATCTTTAATTTCTTCGGTTTTTAATCGATTAGAAACTGTCTTTTCTCACTCCATCTTTACCGAGGGCTTTGTCTTTACAGTTAACCAGGTTGAAATTGAGGGAACTGAGCCTTCTTTATGAGCTGGTGAAGGAAGGTGCAAAGCTTGAAGATATTATATTTTCACAACACTGAGGCTTTTGGAATATACAGTTTTTTGCTCTTTGTACTCTTTGTATATTACGTTGAGAAGTTTCCCAGTTGATTGATAGTTTAATAAGGTGTGTTTCTGCTCAAAATGTAATGATTTTGTTCTACTGCTAATATAATTGCTATGGTCTTACTAGGTTTCTACTGAAAATGTAATGGTTTTGAAATGTTGTTGGAGCTGCTGATATAATTGCTATGGTCCTACTCCATTTGTTGCTGGAGTTGCCAAGCTAGGAAAAGTTCCGAATATATGCAGAGCAGGTAATATACTATACATTCCCCCCACCAGAGACTCTAAACGACCCTGGCATATTTATAACTGTTCTTCTTATTCGTGCTATTGTTTATGATGTAATCAATCTCATGGTATTTTGATTTCTTGGTGGAAAAAACTAGTTTGATAACTTTAATTTTGAAGTACAAGCTCTGATAACTCTGTTTGGTTCTCTTTTTGTTTCTTACTACTTATTTTTATAACTTTATGTCATCCAAATTAATATGTAGCAGAATTATGTCTAGTGCTTCATCAACTTCCCACGCATATGAGCTCTTATTATTATGAATCCTTTCTTACATGATTAAAATTGGCTCTGATAGTAGTTAAAACCAAGCTTCCAAGTCAAAGTATCAGTTTGGATGATGCGGAACATAATCCAATTTTCAAATCTGGCCAACCAGGTAAACTTTCTTAATTGCATCCCGTTTCTTTCTTTTGTTTTAAGATGTACCATATACCTTCTGAAAGAGCAGCTGACATGGATGGCGAGAAGATTAGGTGAGTTGCATAAATATACCAATTTAACTTTTGATTGCAAAAAAATGTCCACTAAAACAAACTAATGGCATAAAATATCCAAACAAGTAAACTAATATCACCAAGAACCCTAAAAGAAAAATATTTGCATTGTATACGTTGTAGTTACATATGCATTACATACTCATTACATATGCATTACATACATAATACTATACATATGCATTACATTTACACTACATTTGCATTACATATAATTCTGAACTGGTTGAGAACTCATCTGATTATACATTGATTGCAATACATGTCCAATACATATCCATTACATGTAACTTACAAAACTTCGAAAATAATTTAATACAAAAAATAATTAATATCTCATACGCATCCCTTACATACAAGTTACATAACCATTACATATTCAATACATATACATTACATAACCCTTACATACTGAATAAGCATTTTATCAAACACCTTGTATGCGGGGTTACATTTCACATTCAATAATTTGTTCATCTTCAGTAGTTTGCCTCTAAAAATCCCCAAAGTTTATCAAATAAAATGAAATCAAGATGAGAATTCAAATAGATCTCAAGAACAGAACAAATTAAAATCAAAATTGAAGAGAAGAACAAGTCGAAATCAAGTAGACAATCGGATTGAGTAAATCGGCCTCGTCACCTTGAAGAGATTTGATTTGATTGGATTGCAAAAGTCCTCTTAAAATGATATGTAAGGAAAATGTAAAGCAAATGTCTCTTATTTTCGTCAGTGTTATAACTGATATGTAATGTAAATGTAAAGCAAGTGTATCTGAATTTTCGTCAGTGTTGTAACTGATATGTAATGCAAATGTAACGCAAATGTAAAGTAGAACATATAGAATGCAATTTTAATTTAAAGAAAACACACAATGTAAATAATATATTTAGGTAACATTTATGCAAATAATTTGTAAAAACTATATAACCATGTCGATTTCCCAGAAGATTACATACAGTCTAATCAGAGGAGCTGCATTCAGGTATTGACTTGTGCTCTTTTGGGAAAGAGTCAAAATCTGTTGGTCCAATGCTAAAATATGATGGAAAGCAATCTAAAATAAGCGATAATTGGACTTCGGTAGTGCTCTGTCACAGTTGTACATGAACTATATGTCATATCATTGATATATTGGTAATGATGCAGTATGAGCACTTGGCGAAACCTGGATATGATGGATTAATGAAGTAGTAAATCGTCGTGGTATGGTTGTTTTCATGAACTTTAGTTTGTATTTGAAAATTGTCTATGTGATTGTGTTGCTCTTTATCTTAAAACAGGTTTGTATATTAAGGACTATTCTTTCTTTGAATTTAGAAGTTGCTCAGCTTAGTGAAAGTACGATGAAACTGAAAATTATGCTTTTGGCTGCATTATCTCTGCAATTGTAACTTGATTTAAGATGTTAGAACTTAGAAGTTCCAGTTTTTGAACTGATATACAGTGTTTATGTATTATCCATGGTAGTTTTCTTCAAATTTGTTGCAGGATGAATCGAATCGTAAGCGGATGAAAGCATCGGGATCAACTAGTGTTAACAGGAAGTTCAAGAAGTTGTTAGACCATTACTCGATGCTTATGTGAAGGTCAACTCCAAGTTAGTTGTTCTTCATTCGTGTATGTCAGTGAGACTAATTTATGTTTTGCCTATTTGATCGATTCATTAAGTGCTTCCTCAATGACACAAGTTAGGAAAGTAGGAGAATCACTCATAGAATTTTGAATTAATTGGAAAATATCTGCTACATGTAAAGATAAATAACACCAATAAATAGAAATAGAAACAATATCATAATCCTTAATTAGTGCAAAATTGAATAGAAATAAAATTAATTGAAAAAATATGCAGGTTCTAAGGAAATCAATCATTATTTCATTCCTTTCATAGCTGTTGAAATTCAAGTAAATAATGTTTCGAATTAATTAATTAAATTATCTTGTCTAAAATTAAGGCTTGAAAATTATAACAGAATAACTACCTTATATATTATTCTTTCTAAATAAAAAGATATTGAATTGCCTAACTTAGACGCAGAAATAAGGAGAGAAATATTGGCTTTAAGAAGATCCTTTCAATCCAAATTTATTATCGTGGCATTTGCTTTTTTTAGTATAAAATATTTTTTTCTCCAGCCCCTTTTGTCTCGGTTATTACATAATCAAAACAAAAAGTATCAATTAACTCGGTTCACTGAACTGTGACAAAAGCCTTAGCTCCTTTTGTCTCGTGAATATTTCTCTCGGTTCATAACCGAGACAAAAAAGGGCCGCGGAACCGAGTCAAAAAGCATATCCCGCTACTAGTGGTTGTTCATATGAACCTAACAACCTAATGGAGAAGCATTAGAAAAGGGTGTTTCGCATGAACCAAACGATCTAAAGGAGAAGCGTTAAAAAGAGGTGTTTCGCATGAACCTAACGATCTTCAAAAGAAGCGTTAGAAAGAGGTGTTTTGCATGAACCTAACAATCTAGAAGAGAAGCATTAGAAAGAGGTGTTTTGCATTAACATAATGATCTTGAGAAGAAGAATTAGAAAGAGGTGTTTTGCATGAATTTAACGATGTAGAGGAGAAGCATTAGAAAGAGGTGTTTGGCATGAACCTAATGATATAGAGGAGAAGCGTTAGAAAGAGGTGTTTTGTATGCACATAACGACCTAGAGGAGAAGCATTAGAAAGTGGTGTTTCACATGAACCTAACGATTTACAGGAGAAGCATTAGAAAGTGGTGTTTCGCATGAACCTAACAATCTAAAGGAGAAGCGTTGGTAAGAGGTGTTTCGCATGAACCTAACAATCTTGAGAAGAAGCGTTAAAAAGAGGTGTTTTGCATGAACCTACAATCTAAAAGAGAAGCATTAAAAAGAGGTGTTTCGAATGAACCTAACGATCTAGAGGAGAAGCGTTAGAAAGAGGTGTTTCACATAAACCTAACGATATACAGGAGAAGCATTGGAAAGAGGTGTTTCGCATGAACCTAACGATCTAAAGGAGAAGTGCTAGAAAGAGTTGTTTCGCATGAACCTATCGATCTACATGAGAAGCGTTAGAAAGAGGTGTTTCACATGAACCTAGCGATCTAGACGAGAAGCGTTAGAAAGAGGTGTTTTGTATGAACCTAACGATCTAGAGGAGAAGCGTTAGAAAGGAGTGTTTCGAATAAACCTAACGATATAGAGGAGAAGCATTAGAAAGAGGTGTTTCGCATGAACCTAATGATCTAGAAGAGATGCATTAGAGACGTGTGTTTCAATGGTTTTTGGGGGACTCATTGATAGGTTTGAAGTTGAGTGTCAAAATTCTATCATTGACAGAAGATTATTTGAGAGATGATGATGAACAAAATAAGTACCCGTAAAACTTGAAACATATATTTATTCAATGCATGTATGTTATGTATGTAAGCGTGTGTGTGTGTGGATAAGCACCAGTTGTTGTTCTAGGCTTGCTCCTTTGACTTCAGTATTATCTTCGACTAGGGTGCAGGAAATTCTAAGGCTGTTAGCTTAGCATGATTCGACTCATCCTTTACTTATATATGACTTACAAAACGTGGACACCATTAACAATTTCGATGCTTTCCTTAGGCCTAACTCTAAGTACCATTGGTCTGGGATGCCCTAAAGAATTCAAATTGATCAATGACTAGTGTTTATATTAGGCAGACTTCATAACGATCTTCAGGATTCTTCAAACTGTGTTTAGAGTCTTGGTCGGGAATTTGGGCCTCATAAGGAACTGTGGGTTGATCTTGATTTTTACCTAAGGGCCCTTTCGGGTTTTAACCTTAGCAAACCTTCTGCATGGATGGCCCTCACGATTTTACCACCCATCAGACTCTCTCTCTCTCTGTTTTTTATATGCCCTAATTTTTACATGGGTGCTTCTCACCATTTTGTCACCCATCAAGCTCTCTCACTCTCTGTTTTTTATGCCCTAATTTTTGCAGGGGTGCTCCTCACCATTTTTTCACCCATCGGGCTCTTTTTTTTGTTTTTTGAATGGACATCCTGTAGTAAGCATGCAGTACTGATGTAAGAATCGGGTGTTACCATCTAGCCTTACTTTTTATACTTAAAGTTTACCAAGACAGTTTCGTGCAACATTATAACATACATTTAGCACGCATGGCGTATTGCAAATGACTCTAAACTCGGAACAAGAGAAATGGTATACATCCAACTGATCAACTCGTGCTGCTACCCTGCCTATTTTTAGGTTTTCAAGTTAGCCCTTTTTGTTGCACGTAATGATATGCCTGCTACCAAAACTAGGATAGGAGACAACTTCTCATGGTTCGAAATTTGCCCTAGTGTTGGTGCAAGATGATCTTCATGAAGTCGTTGCCTTTCACTATGGTGACTTCTTCGCTTGGCTTGGACATGCCCCATACATCATTCCACACGTAGTTTGTTGAAGCATTATCTCCATATTCATGGGCAGGATCATCTTTGGAGGGTTTGATCGTTGTTACTTTACACTTTAAGAGATTTCTTCGAGGATTTATTGGTTGTACCTAACTCTTTTAATGGCTTGTAGCTCGTACGGAGGTGTCTTGTGGCGCGGAGACTACATTCATCTTTTATAGAACTTTATGAATCCATTAAGTTCTTCATCTTCCAACACGAGGTGTTTCTGTCTTCTTTCATAAAGCAACTGTTCAAGCTCCAAACCATACTAGGTTTACTCTTGGGGAAGGAATTTGAGAGAAAACCTTCAAGAAGAAAAGAAATGATATTAGGAAAATCAAGGGTTCTCGTGGTTTTAGGGTTCAAAATGGATGTTTTTGGTGGGTAAGGGAATTCAAAACCGAACTAGGTCCGCTCCTGGTGAGGGATTCGGGAGAAGTTCCTCATGTTTTTTTGAAAAAAGTGCTCAACAAGGAATTTTTGTTGAAGGTAGATGTGTTGAGAATATTTTCCTTTTGTGTGTAGCTTTCAACAAACTTACCCTGATAATGAATACATGTCTTTCTTGATGCCAAAGGTAAAAATAGAAGACTCGATATTTGCCCCTTGGTGCCTAAATGAAAAGTGCTTTCCCCTTTTTGTGGGTTGTGATAGTCATCTTCAAACTTGAGTGGGGTGGGTTGCCCCTCACGTGTTACTTTCCAATGGACACAAAGTAGCTACGAACTTGCCACAGTCAGGAATGTATGTTTCTTTCAATGTTGAAGGCGAATGTGTTGAGATGATCATCTTGGGTAGCATATCCCTAGTTGTTGCTATTGCTTTGAGACTCTTCTTGGTAGGAGCAAATATCACGTGTTTTTCTTTCTTATTTTATTTTTTCCTTTTTTTTATTTTTTTTTTCTTTTTTTTACACAAGTCAGGTCACTTAGAATGTATACCATTAAACATTCCAAGGTTAATTTTATTCAACAATGCATCATGAATGCTAAAATGTTAAAAGGAATGTTATAATGCACAAATAAACATATCAAGGCAAATAAGTAACCAAAGAGGAAATAGTTCTATAAAAACACAAAAGAAAAGAAAATTACAAAGAATCATCATTGTCCTCCACATGCAAGGGTCTTGAATACTTCACTAATTCTTTCTTTTTGGTTCTTCAATCTTTCCATCAACGATCAACTGTTTGATGTCTTAGAGGAGCTTGTTGCAGGCATTAGTCTTGTGTCTAGTAGTGACATGGTAAGCACAAAAGTTGTTGCGATGAGCAGGTACTGGAAGACAAAAGGGTTTTAGGCTATCCAACACCTTGGCCTCATGACATCTATTGAATATTTTTCCCAAGCTTTCAGTCCAAGGGGTAGTTGTTACTAATCCCAGATGTCTTACTGGTGTTGCTAGCTCCTCATGATGGTTTCCTTGGGATTTCTATAAGGCTTCGTCCTTGTTGTATTTCTCAATCCTCTTTGCAAAATCTTCTACTTCATTAAAGGAATAGAACTTTAGTAGTCTAATCCTTTCTTTGTAGAGTGGGCTACTTCCATCAATCCACTTGACCACAAAAGCTTCCATTTTTGGCGCTCCATCCATCAACACTTGCACATCCATCCAGCGTTGATAGTAATCTTAGAAAGGCTCATTCGGCTTCTTCTTGACTCGTTCAAGATCAGATAAGGTGGTCTCGACTTGAGTGTTGTAAACATATTGTCGAACAAAGGCCTCACTCAACTCCTCCCATGAATCTTGGGTTGATGCAGGCAGATTCATGTACCACTTGTTAGTAACACCTGTGAGTGGGAGAACCTTCTCTTCTCCCATTGTGTTCCCCAGCTGGCTTTGGGAGTTGCCAGTCTGTGAGTGGGTTTGAAAAGTATTTACTACCACGAACCTAGAGGACGGACAGGGGTTGCCTATCACGACACATACTCGTAGAGAGAAGGAGATCTTGCATTAGAATCGAGCCTGTGGCCCATATATTAAGGTTTGAATACCTCGTATCTTGCTATAAAATACATTGGTTCATCTATGATATGCCAAAACATTTGGTTTAAAAGAGATTGGAAAACCCATCGCTTGATAGCGAATCGTTTTCATCATAAATACATTTTGGGACTCGCCACATGGTTCAGCTCACAACTAGGAGTTAACAGAGAAACGGGTTCACGTAAAAAGTTTACTCATGACATCAATCCAACATTAACAGTGATATAACGTTAAATAACTCACATTAGTGTGTATACCTAGGGTATATTTTATTACATACTTACTTTATATAACAATATACCTTGCGTAATTTAAAGAGTGTATGGCTCGGACATACTTACAGAGTATCCTTGCATTTGTTCATAATAAAGAAATCCAGAATCACGAACATGTGTTTTCTGATGTAATCAATCAATCAGCCAAGAACCCTAAGTTTACCTTTCCTTGTGGTTGGGTTTTTTGTTTGGGCCGGTTTGGGACCGATTGTGAGATGATCAGGAGAACTTTGGTAACACTTCGGGTTGAATTTTGGTGATAACCGAGTAAGATTTTGGATCTTTACTTAGGTAGAATTCTGACTATGATCGGAGATTTTGAGGACAATCCCAAGCTATAAGAAGCTATAGAAGGGTATAGGATGTGAAATCTCTGCAAATTTGGGCAGAGTTTCGGGAAGAATTAGTATAAAAGAGGTCCGTAATTGGAACCTTGACTATCCAAACAACGGGTTGCTCGAGATGCGGGTCTTGAAATAAAGTTAGTCAATACCCAGGGACTAGGGTCTTTCGACAGCATAAAGATTGGTATTTCGGGGGAAAGACGCGATCGAAATGCCTATAATGGCTTAGAAATGGCTTAGCAAGCTTTAAAAAGGCTTAGAAGAGGCTTAGAAGAAATGTCATAAACTTTTGGAACTTGAGAGGGGTTTCGGAATGGTGGGAGGAGAGGTCTTTTTATAGGCATCTCGGGGTGTCAATCTAGTCGATCGGCTAGTTTACACCTATGTGTAGACTAGGTGCAATCTAGCTAATCGGTTAGTTTGCCACCTTCTAGAAGATGACATGTGTCAGTCATCTAGAGGGTCAACTAGCCATAAAATGTACAATACTTTTGACTTTTTATAAAAATTCTTTCGAGAGAATTTTGTATAGTTTTTTGGGTTTTCGGGATTTCTCCGGTTTTGGGTTTCTGGGTGATTTCCAGTTTTTCGGAATCAAGGCTTTGAAACATTTGGGTGGAATCAAGGTTCCCGATATTTCTGGAATATTTTGGAATTCCAGGGTTTGGGAAATATCAGAGTCACGGTCCTAGATCATTTCAGAATCAAGGTTCCAGACATTTCGGAGTCAAGGCTCCAGGATCATTATGAATCAGGGATTCTGGACATTACAGAGTCAGAGCTCCATGGTTTTGGGACATTGTGGAGTTAGGGCTCCAAGATCATTTGGACAATACAAAGTGAGGGCTCCAGACATTTTAGAATCAGGGTTCCGGACATTTCAGAGTCAGGGCTCCAGGATCATTAGGATCAGGGATTCGGGACATTATGGAGTCAGGGCTCCATGATCATTAGGATCAGGGATTCGGGACATTACAGAGTCAGGGCTCAAGGATCATTAGGAAACAGGGATTACGGAGTCAAAGGTCTAGGATTTTGGGACATTACAGAGTCAGGGCTCCACACATTTTGGAGTCTAAGCTCCAGAGTTCTCAGATGCACAATCAGTCTTCTGTGGCTTCATCGGAATTCTGCCCATACCTAGAAATAGGTTAAACTTTCATCATCGGGTTGGGTGGACCATGCTCATAGTTTGCCCCTCACGCGTAAAATTTGTATTGGAAGAAAATTAAAAGTTATGATGCATGACAAATCATCAAAATCCACTGGGAATAAAACATTTCGGTCCGTTGTGGATCCGTGTGTTTGAAAATTTTCCGCTGGGGAAATACATTTCAATATCCGCTAGGATAAAACATTTGTTTCCTTGGGAAACCTGAAGTGATTCTATTCACAAGGGAAGTCGATCGTGACAATCAATAGAGTTGGTTTGCCATGGATCCATACTCGAGTATTTTACAATTTTCCAGTGAGGCTATGAGTTGATCAATTTGTGATTCAAACTTAAAAAGCACACCGACTGAGTTATGCATCAGTATAATCTGTAATTTAATGAAAATTTTTGTCCACCCAATTTTGAAAAACATTTTTTTATGTAGGATGAAAAATTTTCGGCATCATGGATTTCCCGGGAAATCTATTTTTGTAATAAAATTGACAGTCAATGACCATTAGCGCAACAGTAACTTCAGCACTTAACGGTAACTTTGTGGTGTAATCTAATCGATTGGCTAGATCATAACCTCTATAAATTCTGCTGAGAGACTCCTTTTTCTCCCTCAATTCTCATTCTTCTCATTCTCCATTATTTTCTTGCATTCCCTAGCTCGAAATTCTGAATCCCAATGGCTTTTTCTTCATCTTTCGGATTTATGCTTCAGTTTTTATTCACTTCTATGTGGCTCACACTTTCCAATTTTCAGGTCAAAAGTTTGCCTTTCGAGTCCAAGTGCTTGTCGATGGGGAGATGATTTCATCACTGTTCAGTCTGTCGCGGTTCGTTACGGCATGCCTCCAGGCCGATCATATCAAAATATCGCGCCGGACGAGTAATTTCCAGAGCCGCTTGATAGCTCGACTCATCTTTTCCACGAACCGGTAAGTTCAATTTTTCTTAACAATTTTATTTCAATTCAATGCATTTTTAGGAAAAAAATTAGGATTTAGGAACCCTAAAAAATTTAGATTGAACCTTTAAGTCCATCTTGAGGAAAGTAGCGTGGCCGGAAACAATGGTCACTCAAGGAATGACTAACATTACACAACACTGGGAAGAAGGGTGGCACGCTATGGCCGGAAACAATGGTCATTCAGGGAATGACTAACATTACGCCGCACTAGGCAAAAGGATGGCACACTATGGCCGAAAACAATGGTCATTCAGGGAATGACTTAACATTACACCGCTCTGGGCAGAACTGAATCTAGGGTCAAATTGATGGTCACCTGTGGGGTGCCGACGTTATAGTAAAAGGGTCAATCTTTTGAGGTTTTCATTGGATTATTTGAGAAATGTCGTGGACAAAGGAACAATTGGTCATTTTGGGGAAATGGAGGAGGTTTATTTCAATAACTCGGATTGTCTCAATACAATTTAGAGAGCAGGTCATTGAGGAGATGCCTTTACAATGGAGAATTTTGAAGGAATATTGACAATGGGATCAGTTGGGTTCATCGAGGAGGTGACTACGATGCCCTTTTTGGTCGAAGGAAATCTTGGTTCTTCTATCAACCTAAGGTTCGAGGGATATTCCCTTTTTGGCCTTTTGAACCATATGAAAAAAGAAAATCATGACAGGAAACATGAAGCATGGCTACGCAACAATGTGATTAGTATGTACACACAATATGATCAATCAACACATTATAATACCCTGCACAAGGAACATAATTAGACCTGCACAGGGAACAAAGTTAGAGCGTCTCACTCTTTTCATTTACTTTAACCTTATTCCTCCGAAATTGTCCTAGGGAACAAGCTTCTAAGAGTCCTCACCAGCGTTCACTCTGTTTTGGGTAAACCTATGGGAAGTTGCTAAGGTTTTTCTATATGCAGGTGGTCACATAGATGGCTTTGAATTTGAGAGTAGGGTAAGGGTACAATGCGTCTCTAGCTAATTGCACCTTGGAGACATTAGCATGTCAGAAGCGATCCTTTCACTGTTTAGATATACTTGACCCTGATGACCTAGCAGGTAAAAGCGGGCTAGTAAGTGTACGCAAGGTGTTTACATAGACTTTCGCCCCTAAGAAATTGGCATATCCAGGAGACACCAAGCCTATGCAAATAATATTGGAGGGGCATACTGAGCATTAGAAGCCCCAGAAGGCCGTGGGGACCTTCAGGAAATATGCGGATGCAATCAATTTATTATATTTCATGAGTTATTTTATAGGGTATCAATTGGATCGATGTCATTTTCTTCATTTTGGGAAAAGGTAATCTTCGAAAATCATTTTTCAAAAATAAGTTTTGAGTCACCAGGGGAGTCGCCATTTCTGTGGGTGGGCGAACCTTCTCTTCCCCCACCGCGTTTCCCCAGCCGGCTCTTAGGAGTTGCTAGTCTGTGAGTGGGTTTGAAAAGGATTTACCACCATGGACCTGGACGGCGAACAAGGGTTGCCTCTCACGGCACATTCTCGCAGCGGGAGGGAGATCTTTCGTCAGAATCGGTTGTGGCCTAGATTTCAAGGTATGAATAACTCGTATCTCAGATTAAAAGACATTGGGTCGGCTATGATATGCCAAAACATTTGGTTTAAAAGAGATCAGAAAATTCATCGCTTAATAGTGAATCGTTTTCATAAATACAGTTTTGGAGTCGCCACCTGGTTCAGCTCAGAACCAGGAATTAATAGAGAAACAAATTCACACAAAAAGTTTACTCATGACATCGATCGAACATTAACAATGATATACCATAAAATAACTCACATTAATGTGTATACCTAGGGTAAATTTTATTACATGCTTATTTTATATAACAACCTACCATGTGTAATTTCAATTTGTATGGTTCGAACATACTTACAGTGAATTCGGTCGATGTCCAGGTACTAGGGGCTTTTGACAGCTTCAGGATCAGTTTTCTGAGGGAAAGACTCGATCAGAATGCCAAAAATGGCTTCGAAATGGCTTAGAAAGGCTTAAAAAGGCTTTGAAGAGGCTTAGGGTGTCATCAAGCTCGAATTGATGCTTGAGAGGTGTGATGAAATGGCGAGGGGAGAGGCCTTTTTATAGGCATCTAGGGGGGTCAATCTAGCCGATCGTCTAGTTACACCATAGGTTGAAACTACCCGATCAGCTAGTCTACACCTATTTGTAGACTAGGTGCAATCTAGCCGATCGGCTAGTTTGCACGTTCTAGAAGATGACACATGGCAGTCATCTAAAGGGCCAACTAGCTGTCAATTGTACATGACTTTTAACTTTCTTTAAAAACTCTTTCGAGAGAATTTTGTACAGTTTCTGGTTTTTTCGAGACTTTTCGGGTTTAGGGTTTTTGGGAGATTTCCGGTTTTTCGGAATCAAGGATTTGAAACATTTGGGTGGAATCAAGGTTAGGAACATTTTTGGAATTTTTGGAAATTCTAGGGTTTTTGAACATTTCGAAGTTAGGGCTCCAGGATCATTTCGGAATCAGGGTTCCGGACATTTTGGAGCCGGGGCTCCAGGATTTTGAAAATTTCAGATTCTAAGCTCCAAGATCATTTCAAAATTAGGGTTCCGGACATTTTGGAGTTAGGGCTCCAGGGTTTTCAAAATTTCAGAGTCTACGCTCTAGCATCATTTTGGAATCAGGGTTCCGGACAATTTGGAGTCTCAGCTCTAGGGTTTTAAGACATTGTGGAGTCAGGGCTCCAGACATTATAGAGTCAAAGATCCAAGATTTGGTCATTTTGGAGTTGGGGCTCCAGAGTTCTTGGATGCAAAATCGGCCTTTTGCCGTCTCCACTGGAGTTTTTCCCATACCTACAACCAGGTTAAACATTCATCATCGGGCTGGGTGGACCGTGCTTACAGCAGCAAAGTGCTCAAGGATGCCGAGCTGAGATATCCTAGGCTTGAGAAAGCTGCTTATGCAGTTATAATCACATCACAAAGACTTCGACACTATTTCTAGAGCCACACAGTGATAGTTAGGACAAATTTGCCCTTTAAAAAGACACTACAAAAGCCCAAGATCACTGGAAGAATCATAGAATGGCTTTGAAGCTGTCTGAGCTCGATGTCCATTTCGACCCAAGGAAAGCCTTCAAAGCCCAAGCATTGGCAGACTTCGTAGTTGAGGCTCCACCCGAAGAGAAATCGAGCTCGCATGAGCACATGTGGACAATATATATAGATGGAAGTTCTTACCAAGAACATGGAGGCGTGGGTATTAACATGATCAGACCAGGAAATATCTGCATTAATCAGGCTGTCCGGCTGCTATGGAAAGCCACTAACAACGCTGCAGAGTAGGAAGCCCTTTTGTGGGTGTTGCGAGCTATCATGGAAATTGCTCCAAACCATGTGCGCTTTAAGAGTGACTCCAAGTTGGTAGTCAATCAGCTTAGTGGAGGGTACGCTATGAAGGATGCTAGCATGCATCAATATTTGGCAAAAGCGAAAGAACTCTCAGAACAGATCAAGGCAAATGGCACTGCCTTAGAATTGTTGCACATTCTGAGAACCCAAATACAGAAGCGGACCGCCTTGCTAAAGCAGCATCAGATCCATGTGGGGAAAACTCGATCCCTTGTAGCATAACGACTCAAGAGCTACCTAGCATCCACCAGGGCACCGAGGTCATGGTTATTGAATAGGAAAATGATTGGTTTACCCCAATGAAGAAGTACCTGATGACTAATAAGCTTCCCAAAGATCCAATAAAAGATTAGAAAGTCACCAGAAAATCATACAAGTACGCCCTCATCAATGATACTTTATATTGAAGATTGTTGACCCATCTTTGGAAGAAGTGTCTTGGGAAGACGGAAACCGAGTACGTGCTGAGAGAAGTGCACGAAGGAATCTGCAGGGGCCACGAGAAGAAGGATGCTATGGTGAGAAAGACAAAGTTGTTAGGCCTTTATTGGCCAACAATGGAGTTAGATGTCAGTACACTAGCGCAAGACTGTAGAGAATGGCAAGCCTATGCCCGCAACGTCAGGGTACCACCACAGTAAGGACCACCATCAAGTCGGCATGGCCTTTCTCTACTTGGGGGATGAATATCATCGGACCCATGCCCACTACTTAGTATCAAAAGAAGTGGATCATTGTAGCAGTAGACCATTTCTCTAGGTGGGTGGAAGTCGAGCCTATCGCACCATCTCTCCAAAATAGGTAATACAGTTCTTTGAGAAGTTTATACTAACTCGTTTTAGCATTCCCCACACTGTAATCACAGATAATGGCACGTAATTCAACTGCGAAGCCTTCAAATCCTATTATGAAGCCCGACACATCAGACTGAGATTTACATCGGTGTCTTATTCATAAAGTAATGGCATGACCGAGGTAACCAGCCGAATATCATGGAAGTTCTGAAGATGAGAGTTATAAAAAATGGTGCTTCTTGGGTCGACGAGCTACCAAACATGCTCTGGAGCTACAGAACCACGCCTCGCACGGCGATAGAAGAAACACCTTTCCTCTTAACTTATGGGACCGAGGCAATCATCCCAACTAACATTGGAACCCCCACCGAGCAGGTACTCCATTACGTTGCTGGCGAACCCAAAGAGGAGTCCTTACGAGCCAATCATGATAAATTGGAAGGAAAGAGAGAGCGGGTCGGTGTACGGGCTGAGGCCTACTGACAGAGGATTGCCTCTGTATTCAATCGGACAGTTCGCCCTCAATCACTCAAATTGCCGACCTGGTCTTGTGAAGCACAGAAGCCTCGAGAGCTCGTGAAGGCCAAGGGAAATTTGGCATCAATTGGGAAGGAACGTTCAAGGTCAAGGTGAAGGTTAGCCTGAATACATATAAACGACAAAGCATGGAAGGGAGAGACATCTCTAGGACATGAAACATTGCCGCACTAAAGAAATTCTACAGTAGAGAATATTCAGTGCACCTCCTCACCCTAAGGCTTTCATCGCCATGCAATGTCTCATTGGTTTGTTTTTATCTTTCCCTAAAGCACATGTTGCTACACATGGTTTTATCAGTCTTCCTATTTCCCTAAGGCATTTATCGTCACTATACACACGGTTTTATGTTTAATTTCCTTTAAAGCTTATTGTGCTTAGCTTTATCAATGAAACATCATTTCACAAGCTAATGCTTATATAACGGCCTTTATTGCGATATAAAACATAGCCACGTAACATTACAAAAGCAAAAGCCCTCAAAACGAGGCAATAAAAACCAAAAAACCAATAAGACTCATATCCAACGAGCAAATATAATCGATGATGCGAGCATGTGATAATGAGCTACTATCAATAAGAATGTGTTAGGACATCGATAGTCCAAACAACACAAACATAAAGAAAATACACACACAACGGACTAAAAACAAACACTTGCACCGTTAAGCAAAAAAAAATTCCAGACAGACGGATGAATAAGTATTATGAAATGTCAACACAAGGAAATTTCATTCAACTAGATCAGAGTACACAACTGATAAAAACAAAAAATACATAAGAAAAACACATAGTGAAACTATGGCCGGTGGAAGGTCCCTTGCCTTTCTCCACAGTTGCGTCCTCCACAAGCAGCGAATTGACTTCATCTTCTCCACCTTCATCATTGAATTCCAAGAGAATGGAGGTAACAACCGAGCCTGTAGGAGAGGTTTCCTTAGCCTTTTCAACAACAATCTCTTCAGCCAAAGCCGCTAGTTCAGCACCCCGCACACGCTCATCATCAGGCCAAAGTTGGATCTCCGCTCCAAGCTCGGGATCGCTCAATTTTATCAACTCGTCCAAGTTTTCAGTAAGAAACAATCTCCTAGCCGTAAACAAGAACTGACTGCGATAGGCCATTCGGTACTCATCCTAGTCTGCGTAGACTTGATCCAACTTCTTGGTCGCATGATGTTTCATTGCTTTATATTTGCTCAATCTCTGATGATAAGCAGCTCGCCAACTGTGCTGATTGAGCACGGTTGTGTCCTTCAAAACTCGAGTCAGCTCGGCATGAACCCTCTCCTTCTCCGACACCTCGAGCTTTTCTCCTCCAAGGTCGTATCTAGATCATGGACCATGGTGTTGCTCTGCTCTAGTGCCTCCTCTAGTTCTCGGATCTTCTTTTCTTTCTCCTCCAGGGCAGCATTATGAGCCAAAATGGCCTTCTTCGAGGCCTCTTTCAGCTTATTCATCAAATTCGTATAGGAAGCACTATCTTCCTCCTTTTTCTTGGTCGCTTCGACCCAGTCACTGAGTTACTTCTCTTGCTTCAAACGCTTCTCCTCATCTCGCTTAGCCTCCTCAGGCTCTTTGTCGCAATGCTCCGCAAAGTAGCGAGCCCACGACACGTTGGACAAAAGCTGCAAACATAACAAATAAATACAAAGGAAACAGAACTATTGGTAAGATACACAACTATTGGTAAGATATAGATTAGCAAATAACATAAGGGCAAAAAAGAGAATATTACGAAATAACATACCATCTCCACATCCCGAGTGACCTTGGGTCAGCCTTTTGTTCTGTAGCAGTAAGAGGCGTAGGCACCATCTCCACATCCCGAGCGATCTTGGGTCAGCCTTTTTCCTCCGGAGGAGGATAAAAAAGAGTCGCCTCGGAAGAAGCTGAACCCTTACTCTTCCCCTTGTCGCCTCGAGCCTGTTTCTTCGTCTTTTCCTGTGAAGGGGTGTTATCTCCATCAACAGGGACCACTGGGATCAGGGACCCGGCAGGCACAGTAGTTGGCTCCGCAATTTTTGTTGGCTCTTCGGACGCGATCACGCCGATCGGGGGAGAAGGAGTCGGGGTAGGAACGGTGTGAGGAGGAGGAATATCATCTACACCACGGAAGCACCAGGCTCCACTGGAGCAGTTGGAACCCCTACAAAGCTAAGTTGAGGTACCGAGCTGCTCGCTCCTGGAATTCCACCGTGGCTCGGATCGGTATAGCCATCAATTTCTGCACCCAGCGACCCAAGTGTACCCGAGCTACCCTCCACAGCAGCCTTTTTTTGTTCTTCTTCCTGTTACTTGCGAATGCGCAGTTCTGCCATGGATCAACCAAAGTTAGGCAATCTAGCCATACCTGCATGCAGGAGAACATTAATAAGCGAGCTAATAGATAAACTTACAAATCTCAGTCACATCAGAGATAATTAATCTGTCATCCGCGATCCGCTGATACATGATTTTGTCATTGTGAAGTTTTTACACGGCTTGGGAATAAGTGATACTCTGTGGGATAAGCATTTGTAAAATTCAGATGGTCCGCACTTGGACTTTTCACAACACGCAATCTTCCCTCCAGTAAAACTTAGCTGAAGGCTTAGCATTCTAGTGAAGGGAGAATGGGAACTTCCCATCGGGGTATAAGAATCCTTTCCTCCTTTGTGTCTCTAATTTCACCCAAAACCAATCTTTCTTCCAATGATTTAGCTTGTTGGTAGGAGTGTATAGCTTGGGTGCATCAGCTCAGCCGGGATCCCAGTACAACAAGTCCCCCGATTTATTACACTTAGGTGTGTAAAATCGTCGGAACATGGAACCATCAAGCAGCAGGTCGTTACACACTCATTCTAACATGCTCATCAACAACCAAGAATTAGGTGCAATCTGACCAGGACAAACACCAAACTCATCAAGAATCAAGTTGATGGTGTAACTAAAGGGCAGCTGCATTCCCCAATCAACCTGTGACGTGAACACCGCGAAGTGACCATCGGGAGGTTGGGGCATGCAATATGAGGGTCCAGGAGTGACAACGCCCAATCCTTTCAACTTAATCAGCCTTTGGCGACAAATCTCAACCCTTTTTGGAGGGCATGAAGAAGGCACAAAAATCGTTGAGCCTTCCACCAGAACATGTGGCTTGGACTGCGGAAATGGCCTGCGTTCAGGATTCAAAATCCTCGCCTCTAATCCTAAGACTTCAACCTCCTTCCTTGTATACCTTAACCCACAACGCGGAATGGGATGAGAAAGAGGCTTCTCATTATGATACTTAGGGTCAATTTCGGGTTTTACCATTGTACTGTGAGAATTTATGGAATCACTATCGAAAGAAGATGGACTACACGGCGGAATACCCAACTCAAGGAATGCAGACATGAAAAATGAAGCAACAATGAAAAAGAAGGAAAAGAACAAGAGTCGTACCGGAATTTGAAGTAAAAAGTCGAGAATCGAAGTTTTCAGGATGAAAGTCGCCGAAACAGTGAAAACAAGAAGAAAAAACTCACAAACAGTTGAAAGGACAGAAATTAGAGGTGTTATAGGAAATTTTCGAAATTCGAAACCGCTGGAAGCACCACGCGCACGAGGGAAAAGCGGGAGATCGCGCGTGCACATCACGCGCTGAAACCGCCCGAAAAGAAGTACCCTATTGTGCGTAGTTATACGGTAATACCATGGAGTCGCCCTAATCTCACCAACCCCAAAAAAGTTAGGCTTCGAGCTGAGAAGGGACATCTTTGCGTAAGGAAAGAAAAATTTTCAAGAATTTTCCGCGCCAGCTCACCAACCCTAAAAGAGTTGGGCTCTGAGCTGGGGAGAGATATCTTTACGTAAGCAAAAAAAATTCCAAGAATTTTTCGCGCCAACTCACCAACCCTCAAAGAGTTGGGCTCCGAGCTGGGGAGGGACATCTTTGCGTAAACAAAGAAAAATTCCCAAGAATTTTTCGAGCAAATATCGACCCTAAAGAGTCGAGGGGGATATCTGATAACAGAAAAAATAATAAGACAACCAAGACGAGCTCGTCGAGCCCTGAGCAAACTCAGAGCTCACCTCAGTCTCACTTCGCCTCGCACCTGTGAGCTCGCCAGCTCAGCAGTGACAAATAGTACAACCACGGGTCAATACAAACCATGCCAGGAGACAACATTGTAACCGCTGTAAAACAGGACAGTGCTATAGTGTGACATGGCCCGACAAATATAAGGGAAGTGTTAGGTCGTGCCAAACCCCATCATGAGGTGCCACGTCACCATTGGTTTCCCACGAGCCTCTCCAACCTCACCTATATAAGTCCAAAGGTAACGGGTATACAAACTTTACTTCTCTCTACACTCTCCTTCTCCATTATCTTCATATCTTACCTGACTTTACCATCAAAGAGGCCTCGCCGGACCAACGGCCGGCCTATCTGACGAGTTCATTATCTTGCAGTAACTCAAGGTGACTCGGATATTGGATTCAATGATATCAATATATAATATACTACTTAATATTTATAACGCACTTGATGGCCTAACTTTTTTGTTTTGTTTCTAGATTTAGTATATTAAGGTTTTGACATTTTCGGATACTGGCTTTACTGAAACACATTTCTGCCAAATAATACACATTGTCCAAGGCATGAATATTGAGATTATGTTGGATATGCGGCACAGTTGTATACATGACTAATATGGATCACTAATCAAGTTTAAATGATTAAAATTAAGTTGTCTTGGATTCCATGTACAACAATCAAAATTTCAATCTTCGTCAAGATTAGAATCTGGCTTTTTCATATTTGTTAGAAAAGCATTCTCTCTCCTTGAACTAATGCTTTTTACGATCAACTAAACTTCATTAAACTACAACTAAAACATAATGATGCTTAACTAATTCTAATTGCAGAGATGGATGTCTTGTTTGTTTGCTCAAAAATAATGTTATGAGGAAAATGTTGCGCAGAAAATGAAAATAGTTCTTTTGTATTTGGTTACAAAATTTCAAAAATATTTCATGGTTTCGACCATATGTTTTGATGTTGCGTACTTTCATATCTTTAACTTGATGAAAAATATTATAATAGTTGAATAATTAGAAATAAGTATGCATGCAAATGCCAAATAACATAGCAGTAAAATAAATTGTGTATATCAATTAATACTTCAAAGTGAAAATAATAATATGAGAGTGAAGATTTTAGTGGTGAAATATAAAAGGAGAAATCTGTTATGGCAAAAGAAGTGATGAACGGTAATTGAATTTTTAGGCTAATGGTTAAGGTGGAACCTGTGAACTCCATAAATTTTAGGTTTAAATCACATTCAGAAGGAGATTTTTTTTATTATAATGTAAATTGTAAATTTTTTAAAAAAAAAAAAGTGATGAAAGAGAGATCAAGATGGGTGTCAGAAGTGAAGAACAAGGAGGTGAACGTGGTGGTGATCGTTGACTTAGTTTGGGTATGAATTTTAATAGATATCCTAAAAAGTACTTAAAATTTAGGTATACTTAAATATACTTAAATATTTTTAAAAAAATTATATAAATTTTATTAAGAATACATAAATTTCTTTAAGAGTACATAAATGAGAAAAAAATGGTCCCCACTAACTCACTTCTAATTAATTTGAATTCCATAATTTAAAACGACCAATCTTTAAACCATTTATTTTTTCGATATGCACATTTATAATATTTCGTTCGTTACATTTTTATCTATGAAATGAAATTCATATTGATATATTTTCAACAAATATTTTTGAAATTTTAATTGGTATACCATTTTTTACATTTGGTAAACCAATTTTTTGTTTTGATATATCAATTTTTACTTCTAATATGAAATTAGTATACCAATTTTCTCATTTAGTATGGAATTAGTATACCATTTTTTACTTTTGGTCTACGATTTTTTACTTTTGTTATGAAATCAATATACCGATTTTTACTTTTAGATTCAAGACCATTACTGAATTAACTCAATTCATTCAACAAATTACCATCAACCCTATCCCAAATTCAAAATTTGAGAATTCGTATTTTGTTTATTTTAAAACATCTGTCAATATAAAAGTAATAATATGAGGTGGCATCTGCTCCATGTAGCAATGCAATCGGGCCAATATCAGATATACTAGCAGAACTGAGTTTGTTGCTTTTTGTAATTAAACACTGACTTGAGCGTGGATATGGGATGACTAAGGTAGAATTGATGATGGGTTAAAGTGATGATAGGAATTTAGTTTTGACAAGGAACATTGCGAATTCTAGTCGTAGTTAAAATTCGTTTTTGTGGTCTACTGTGCAACTTATAGATTTTATTTTATTGTTCAAATTATTGAGTTGCATTCATTTTGAAGATGTACAAAGATTACGAAATTTTTTTATATAAAATAAAGCGAATTCATTTACAAATTAACATTAAGTTTGATATTTGTGACTTTAATTAATTTATTGAAGCAACTATATCATTTTAGACTTATTCTCTTATACAATTTGTTGTATATTAAAATTGGATGATGAGATTCACTTTAAGAGGTTACATACGTACATAATTGCTCAATCATCAAGTTCAATAGCACGCATGATTCATAAATAATATGCAAACTGGAATAATAGAACTTAGAGTTATATGAGTTGCCATCTACTTAGGCAAACACATGTAACAAATACAGTAAATGAGATGCGCAAGTGTTAGACTTATCTATCTGTCTATGACTCATTTAGCAAAGTCAAAGAAAGTAAATGTGATATATACTAACGCAACTTATTTTGATACTCTTACATTACATGTTTTTCTGTAAATGGTACTATGAAATTTGTTTAGCTAATTTATTAGTTATACTAAAAATTGGAGAAACTTTGAACAAAAAAACTTTTTATTATTTAAATATTCTCGTGTTAACTTATTAAATGTATTAAAGATATGATAATGACGATTTATACAAAATTATTAAGAATCCGAAGTAAGCTTATTGGTTTTTCCACACTTAATACAAGAAAAAATTCAGACGGCATTGTATGATGCAATCAAAAGTAATATAATATTTAACAATGGTTGAATAATTCATTATAAAAAAGCCATCAAACAAGAAAATCAAACCAAATCTAATAAATAAATAAGCAAAACTTCATAATAGGAGTTGCCCAAGTTCCCAAAACCACATGAAAAGGAATAATCTGAAAAATATTACTGGCTAATCAAATAGCCATGAAGTATTTGGTTGGGCTTTTATAGATAAAAAAACTTGTGAGTCATTAAATTATCATTTAATTTAATATTTTATTTAAAATTGCAAGTCATTAATTTTTACACTTTTCTAAAAAAAATTAAATTATTAAGTTTTTTAAAAGAAACTTATAACAACAAATTCGATATTTAAAGATATAAATAAGGCAAACTAAACTGTAAAATTCATCGATTAAATTTTATTCAGATTCGTTCACCAGTAAATCAAAAAACGTAAAAATAAAAGATAAAGAAAAATAGTACTTAGTCTTAGCACCCTTTCTTTGAATACTTAAGTCTCCAATTAATTTATAAATACAAACCAACACTCTTCACTTGTCACAACCAACCACCACC